>CM055200.1:16087578-16297578 GCA_029224185.1 Karalla daura | reverse complement strand
AGAGAGGGGAGAAAATACAGAATTACAAACGCTGAGGGGAAATTCAAGGCTCACGCGCCGTCACGAGCAATCATTTGTATCCGTCAGTTTTCGGACAGAAATCATAAATGCGTAATTGGCCAGTGAAAATAAGATGAGGGAAAGTAATTGGTCAATGAGCTGGTTAAGGTACGGCTTGGGGCAGGAAAGAACACGAGTGACAGGGCCAATTTGTATCGCAAGAGTAAATAATCCGGCACCGCTAGCACAGCCCGCGCTCCGGCTCTGAGCCCTCACAAATGAGGTGTAAAGACCTCTAAATATTTAACACAATGGATATTGATTCCATGCTGATAAACACAGAAAACTATCGTGTGTAAATACTCCGTGATGTTTGCAACAACACAGCTGCTCGGCCTTACGTA
This sequence comes from Karalla daura, assembly GCA_029224185.1. Lineage (NCBI taxonomy): Eukaryota > Metazoa > Chordata > Actinopteri > Chaetodontiformes > Leiognathidae > Karalla > Karalla daura. The sequence continues at coordinate 16,297,174 of CM055200.1, read as the reverse complement.
ACCACCTCATCCAGAGTCAGCTGTGGGCACCATGGTGGAGAATAGAGCCGTTGCCTTCTAAGAATAGCAGCTATGCTAATTCCAGGGCTAATGGGCGGGGGTCCCCGGGAGCTAGCATCATCCTCCGGGGAGTGAGCTGGAGTCCAGTGGATCGCTTCATAGGAACGGTGAAACACATCCACGTTACTCTGGAGTCTCATTTGCATGGATAATGCGGGGATGTTGAAGGGGAGGTGTAGCTTCTAGCACCGCACTGAGTCAAAGCAGGGGGGACAAACTTTCACTGTGTTTGGACGACGTCTGACAGGACACCTGGCTGAGTGAAGCAGTGTGGACCTGGATTTACGCTGCACCTCGCCTGTGACCAATTGCCCCTTTAATGGAAAGCATAAATGTGTGTCAGCTGATCGATGCTGGGAGGGGAGGAGCAGGTGAGTGACACCCTGGGAGAGCTGCTAAGTGACCAGGAGGGTTTGGAGAGACTCAGACAGTCCTCCGGTCCTGTCCGAAGCTGAACCACTTCACATGTCCTCGCTGGGCGTTACCTTTGAGCCGCGTGTCTCCGCCGAAGGCTCCACAGCCCCAGTTGCCCGTGGCCACCGCTGAGAGGTGCTTGGTGTTGGTGTTACTCCGGAAGAATCCGCAGTAGGCCTGGAGTGGGGGGAGGGGAGGGAGGCGGCGGGACAGAGAGGAAAACTGCTTTAGGAATAGGACGATCCGCTACAGCGTTCTTGACAGCTTGGAGAGCAATTGAGAACGATTGAGAGCGACGGTGATGAATAAGCGTGTTTGGTCACATCTGGGAGAGCTGTAGTCAAACGACTCCCTCAGCACTATGGATAGGCTGTGCGATCAGGATCAGATAAGTCGTCGCCCCGAGCTAAATTCAATGGCGTCACAGATCACAGCCTGTGGTTTGCAGCCGGTAGCAGACGGCGTGTCAAAGTTCACCACTTTTATTAAAAAGACAAATACGATCCAGTTCCACTGAGTGGCGTTAACGGCCTGTTTCACTGTCCTCTGGGCACCAAAGCCCCGGCACTGACAGAGAGAGACTCTCCGTCTCTCCTCTCTTCTTCCTCACCTTGTTGAGCTCTCTGTTGATCTTCTCAGGCAGAAACTGCTCCAGGAAGTGTCTGAATTTAAGAGCGTCCATGGCCACGATCTCCGTGCATCGTCTTTGCCAGTCATCTCTGGAGATAAGGACGAAACAAAGATAAGAGAAGCTGACTCTGAAAGTCTTCCCAAAACCTTTCTGACAACAGGGCATATTGGGTGGGAAAAAAAACAGAAATTGGAGACATTTAATAGTAGTACTGTATGTGAACAAAGGTTACCTGGGAGTCTCATCTTTGTGGCTCTCCTTCCATTTGTAGCTCTCGGCGTAGCCAGAGTATTTACTGTACTGTTCAGTACCTGGAGGAAAGTCAAGACAGAGCCGGGACCATTCAATGTTCAGCAGTCAGGGCACACGGCGAGGCTGAACCTGCCTCGGTGCCTAATTTCTCAAATCATATTTAGTGCTTTCTGTGCTCCCAGTGTACACGGTGTCAGCTTGTATTGGATTGTCACAAAGAAAGGCCATTGATTTCATAAGTAATCCGCTTTGGGCTTTGAAATGAAAAGCTTTCAGCCGTGATGGGGAGAAACGGCAGGACCAGGAGAGCCTTGACCACATTTGCACAAAACACTTGTCCTGGACGTGAAGCCAACATGGGCGTATCGCTCATTAGCCGGCAGAGTAGCGCAGCTCCGCCTGCAACACGTAGCACGCCTCCTCATAATGTGTGCTGCTATGTGCTCCGGGTCGGAAAGATTTCATCATTTGTCAGTGCAAATACAGCCGCACTCCACTCTGGAAATGATGCCTATTAGGAAGCCATACATTATGCATTGGGTGTGAGAAAGTTACCTCGATGAACATGTGATTAACATAGCCTCGGCTGCGCTGGCTGAGACTCAGAGGAAAAGCTGAATGTAGCAGTGTATGAAGTAGCTCTTGAAAAGCAAAAAAAAGAAGCTTTTAATTTGCCTTAACTGGCTGGGATTGATTTCACTTGAGGTCAGTGTTGTTTTTTGTAATGCTCTGTGACAAGGTATGATTCAAGCTAATGGCCTGCGGTGCAGCCAGGACATAAAGCACGACGGCGAGAGCCGGCAAATGAGAATTAATGTTGATAGGAAAGAGCTTTGGCCCGGGAACCAGGGGAGCATTACTCCCCTGACGTCATCCAGAGAGAGACGCCCAGGCTGCGTCTTCCCTAAAACACTAGCATCTCCTAATGACTAACAATAGGCTGCCCGTATCACTTTCCCCATCAACAGAGCTGTCCTCCACTCCTCCTTCACCTTGATCCTGATTTCTTCTTTTTTACTGGCAACCAACAGGCTCCTGGCAAACAGGCGTCCATCACTAGATTACATCAGGAGCCTCTCGTTTCCAATCTGCAGATGCCTTTGGACAGAAACCGATGCGATCCTGGCGTTAGGACGCCTCTTAAGAAAAAAATCGGATCAACCGGCCAGAGGAGAAGAGCGGAGACAGGAAGAGAGGGACGGACTGGACGGACTAGACTCTCAGAGGGAACGTCGCATGCGTGCGTGGAATATTCTGCCAGGTTTTAATGAATCTATGGCGTAATTGGTCCATTCCATTAGCGGAGTAACGACCTTAGTTGGGCTATAAATTCCTTTCTGTCCAAATGTAATAAAGTTAAGTGGAGAGGAGGAGGAGGAAGAGGAGGAGGAGGAGGAGGGGCCGAGGGAGGGAGGCAGAGTGATGGGAGGCAGAGATGAGGGCGGTGACCAGCCGCTGAAGGTGACTTGGAAGGAATGGGAGATTCAAAGAAGGCAAAAGATGGACAGGAAGAGACACAAAATGAGGAAAAAAAGTCCGTTTTGAGACAGAACCGGGTGTGTGCATATGCTTACTGGTTCACAGGCTCCTATACTGGTCCCCCCCCAGTCCCTCTACTCTGGTCCGGAACACACAACCTCCTCTCTGTCCGTACGTCTCTCGTTTGGCTCAGACTCAAAAAAAGACTCCACTAACAGAATCAATCATCTGCAGACACTCGGGAGCATCATATATATTTGAAGTTCTGCGCACACAGCCAAGTTATATAACGCGCCCTCTTGTCAAACGGACAGATTTATCAAAGTGGATGATGATGATGAGGATGATGCCGCTCAGATCATCAATGATAAATCTGATGCTTGATCTGAATGCAGCAGAGAAATACAGGCTCCAAACAGAACAAGTTTCTGTTTAATATTTGATGTGCAGAACTAACAAGATAAAGTGGGATTAGAATAAACACACTGTGGGTAGAAAGCAATTAAATCACCAACTACAAAAAGGTTGTAATCGATACTATTCATCAGGAATGCATTAATTGAATTTCCAGTTTCATGTATGTGCCTCAGTCATTTTAGCCTGTGCTCAGCTCTCATGTTGACCACTGGCGGGGGGGGGGGCACTTCTGCACAGTTAAGGGAGGAAGAAAAAGAAAATCAGAGATGACCAGAAGAGGAGGAGGAGGAGGAGGAGGAGGAGGAGGAGGAGGAAGGAGGAGGAATGAGAGGGCAGAACACTTTGACAAGTTGACCGAAGCAGAGTGAGTTGGAGGTTGAAAAATAGAGCAATTCTGCTGGAGAGAAATGAGGGATAACTGGGCAGTCCCGAGAGAATCAATGCTATGGATTTACCTTCGAACTGGTGGAAGGAGAAAAAAAATTAATGAATCGAGCCCAATAAACACGCAGAGCTCGACGAAGGGGGGGAAATAACCCAGGAGATGACAAACGACACAGGATTAGCCTTAGTTAAGTGTTATGCTGGACACATCAGAGCTATTTACATAGGTGTGGCTCCTATGGGGCAAAAAGCCTTGGCCCCAAAATATAATATAAAAAATAATACCTACCAGCCCATTCCCCAGCCCCACTGCACATATACATACTAATTCCCACACAGTGTGAGAGAGTGCGGCCGGCCTCCCAGACTCCTCTCTGTCTGCGACCGCTCACCTGTGATGATGAGGCACTCGTTGGACTCCAGGGCTTCGGTGAAGAGGCGGGACACGATGAGCTCAGGATTGATGACGAACCTGATCTCTTCCTGGACCAGCCCGTGCCCCGTCACTCCTCCGCCCACCATCCTGTTGGCAAAGTCCACCTGAGAGAGCAGAGTCCCCACACACACACACACACACACACACGCACACGCACACACAGACACACACACACACACACACACACACACACACACACACACACACACACACACACACACACACACACACACACACACACACACACACACACACACACACACACACACACACACACAGACACACACACACACACAGGGGAGGGGGTTAACCGAGGAGTCTCCCGGCTCTGCCTCTGGAACAACTGTCTAAATGGAGTGTGTCTGTGTGACAAACATGGTGTGAGAGATGAAATGTGATTATCTGGGCCGTGTGTTCACAACGCGATGATTGATCCGGCGATTGTTGTTCCGCTGCCTGCCGCCCTGCCCATTCCATGCACTCGGGTAGAAGAACTGCGAGATTTAGCTACTGTCACTCCAGTTATTCGAACAAATCGCTCCATTAGTGTCTCCATATTATCTGTCACCCGCTGTGGTCACTTAATACAGATAAATGTCTCGCTGCGTCGCTTCCTGCTCGGAAACAATCGAATTAGTAGATCGCTCGACGACGGCAAGGCGTGGAAAGACGGTTCAGACGGCGATAAGATGTGCAATGGAAGGTGAGCAGAGCTGCAAGTATGGGGGCAGAGTTTCTCTCTAGGTCTGAGTTGTGGGTCTGGTCCAGGGTTAGTGGAGTTCAGTGTGTCATTTGTATATGGGCTGGCTGTACTGGAGGTGCTGTGGTTGTTTCTGGGGCTGGTGTGTGAACGTAGGGCTTGTTTTTGAGGCGATGCTGGAGCTTCTAGCTGCTCCCTCACAGAGATCCCGTCGGGGCTGAGGGTTCTGCTCACTGGCCCACAGCTACGTCAATCTGCGTGACAGCGAGTGTGTTTGTACGTGCATGTGTGCATGATGTCTAACCACACGCTCGCCTCCTCACCTCCTCCAGCGCACCCCCCCCCCCCCCCACTAACCTCACCTCCCCTCGGCCCCTCAGTCTCACCCTCCTGACAGGATGACAGCCCGTGCCGCCCTATCAAAGCTGGAGGTGCGGCCGGGGGCGCTGCCTGCCGGGGGAGCCATCAATCCCCCCGCAGGACTCCTGGAGCGCTGGGCCGCCCCCTGGAGACGGCTCGCCCTCGCCATCTCTTCCCTCCGTGCACCTCCTGCCCCCCCCCCCCCCTCACCCCGGGGTCCACTCCTCCACCCCCTCGCCTCTCTGAGCTACTCGACTGTGCACATCAGCTGTCAGACCGGAATATCAAAAATGCACCAGGCTTCCTGGAGTGAACCAGCGCACACTCGGGCCAATGACTATGTCCTATTTACATTTCTATTCCTATTCTAGTCCTATTTACAAGCCTCGGATGTTCCTGGGTTGGGATGTAGCAACAAGTTCCAACTAAATGTACAGCTTTAACAACTTCACAGGACAATATCACTCGATGAGGCCAAATTGAATAATCAGTTGTCATCACATACAACCGTACAGGGAGGTCCTACCTGCAGCATCCCGTATCCGTTATCTTCAATGGTTCCTTCGCATGATATATGCAGGCGCATCAGCTGACTCTGGGAACTTCATGACAGAGAACGAGTCAAAAGAGGCGTCGTGCTTCATGAGAAAGAGCGTGGGTGTACTGAGTCAATCAGCAGATTTACTGAGAAATCAGAGACAAGTCGCACGAGTTCTCATCTCGTTGTCAAACTCATGCTCGTCGCTACGGTTTCAACAAATGAGTGTGTCGAGCTTTATGGAAAAAATCATTTGATCACACAAAATGAAGACGAACCGTTTCAAATTCAGCTCGTTGCATTTCTAATGGAGTGAAATATGTTAAAAAAAAAGTACCTTTCCCAGTTTGGAGGAGTGCTCAGTGCTTGTCTCGTGAACGTAACAAGACCTTTGGGTCCTGGAAAACACAGAGGAATGAAAAACCCCTCGAATGAAAAACACAAAGAGCCTTTAAAAGACAGTTGCTGCAAAGTTGGCCAACATGTTTAATTCTTACTGGTGTGTGTCACTCTCCTGAAGTAACACAGCAGGGTTTTCAGTTTCTCAATCTTCCTCGAAGAAGAACCTTCAAATAACCTGGAACGGAAGCAAAACGGGAGTGTGAGTTCAGAGATGTTCCTACATTTAGAGCCTTGGACTTGACACGTTTTCCTCTGAAGTAATCTGTAACATGTTCTTGTTTTGAAGCACACGAGGGTCGCTGTCTGCGCAGCCGCGGCGCAGCCTGTGGGGAACGAGGTCAGGCTTTTAGACTGGCATGATGTCTCTCCCATCCACCTCCACCCCTCACACAATGGCACAGCCTGCGGCTGTGTTTCACTTCTTCAGTCGCCATAAAAAGTAGGGTGGGAGGAGGGAGGAGGGGAGAACGGGGGGCCAAGCAAGACAGACAGAGAGAGAGAGAGAAGTAGAGGGCTTAAATCACCCCATACGGCCACTCTCCCTCCATTAAAAGCCAGCTAAGCTGGTGACTAACCAGAGTCCAGCATTCATCTTCCCCTCCCACCGCTTTCTGTCCAGACCCCGAATGAAATAAAACAAAGGCGACACGTGAAATGCTCTAAAAGCCACGCATGACAAAGGGTGCATTAACAGTAATTGCAGCATAAGATGTTTGTTTTCTCCACGGTTAACATTCTCTACACAGTGCCTTACTCATGTTTTCTGACCCCCCCCCCCCCCATCCCATCCCATCCCACCCTGTCCCTTCTCATCCCATCCCCAAGTCCCACCCCGATTCCCTTAGTCAGCCTTCACTCCACTGATGAGACAGTTCCAGTAACGTATCAGTGTTATCGCATCGTATCCAGCAGAACTTTTCACCTCAGTGATCTGGTGGTGGTTTCCAACACATTCACCTTCTCTAATTACTCTGTTTTCTTGCAAATGAGGAGGACCGTTCATCACCGCTCGGAGCGGAAACAAAACCGTATTTGTCAGCGATGAGCTCTGCTCGTTCCTGCACCGCCGACGCTTCCTACGTCACGCTCCTCTCAAACGGAGTAAAACAGCGGCTAAAGGGACGCGTCTCCTTTCTTCCCTGCTCCCTCCCCCTTCAAATCTATCCATCACTTAACAGAGGACAAACCTTGACAGTTCTGCCAAAACAGCAATCAGCAGATTGCTTGCTGCTCTGACAGAGTGCTACTGTGGACGATAAGCAAAGTGACGGACACTCCCTCAATTATAAGGGGAGAGGGAGGGCCAGTAACGATCCAGGTCCCATTTTAGACTGCAACGCTTGTCTTGTCTCATCTACTCAGAGCCACTAGGCTCCCCACACCCCCCTCCCTCCCTCCCTCCCTCCATCCATCCTCTTACTCTTTCCTGTATTTCACTGGCGGCAAAAATGCTGATCGTGAAGGCTGGTCCGAGTGCCTGCGACCGAGTGCTGGCACGGGGTTGGAAGAAACAACCGGAATCAATGCTAACGTTGTTACGCAGGCTGTTTCACATGGCGGCAGATATCACGTCTGATTCCCAGAGCCGGGATTAAGATGCAGATGTGGTCGGGGAGGGTGGAGGGGGGAGCTGATCGATACCAGCATGTCCATCCTTGCGATTTATAAAATAATACCACCCGAAGGATAGCAGATGGCTAACTAGGCTGTGAGAGTTAGACCCTGAGCATACTGCAGGGAGTGTCAACATTATACAGTACTAAACCAACCCTTCATGTTCTACAGCTACCTGAGTGAGTACGACCATAATAAGGCTTTAGCAAACCGACATCTCCACTATGTGCATGTATCACAAACGAGGAGAGAGACAGGGAAAGTAATCTTAACTCTGTGGAAGTGCAATACAGCAGTACATGCAGTAGAGTGAAGAGTTGTGTACTCCTCCCCCCATAACTTGACATCTTAAGACCATGATAATGATAATAATACACTAATAATGATAATATCACAGTTAAAGGTTAAAAGAAGCAAAGTCAGATAGGAGACAGCTGGTGATTTCAGCGAATACACAGACGCATTGCACAACGTCTTGAGCAACAGCTCAAACATGTTAGCTAATCCATTTGGATTATTCTAGGAACAGAGTTTCTGGGAAAAGCTGACCATTTGCACGAGTGTATATGTGTGTGCCTGAGAGCGTGCATGCTTGTGTTACACAGGGGTATAAAAGACAATGTCTCTGTCAGGAGCTTTGGAATGGTTGTAGGAACTGTTCTTGGAAGCGTGGGAGGACTTGTTGAGGCACCCCCGGTGGGCCTGTTAGAGGTCGGACCACTCCCTGGGACGGTGAGATCTGTGTCCTGGCTTCCTCTTCCTACGACACGAGCAAGGTGTGCGCTCACACAAAGTCCCTTGAGGCAATTTGTTTCAATTAGTTACCACGGGCTTTCTCAACAGGCCAGTGGTTCTGAGTGGGTAGCAGCTAGAGAACACCAATCTGAGCACTCCTACTCTGAGCTTCACTCCCACGCCGCAGGACAGAGCAGAAGCCGGGAGCTCGAGGAGATTGTCTGCCCACAAGCCCGCCCTCACGTCTACGATACGAAGGAGGCAAGCAACACAACCGTGCTCTTGGGCTGGAGTCTGGATACCACTCTGTTATGTCATTAAATACGAATCTAAATGTTACTGTGTGCAAAACTCCCCCAGGGCGATAATGAGATGCAGAGTTAAATCAGAATTTGTGAATTACAGGTTTTCAAGGCAGGAGTGCCCCCTCATGGAAATCAGCTTTCATTTCCGTCTGAACAGGAGGATTATTACATATCGCTTTGCAACAGAAAACTGTGATGAAAGATGGCGATAATAATAATCCAACTGTGTTTCTGAAACAGTGAGTGGGATCAAACTGAACAGACTGGGAGAGACTGATATTACGTCCATAAACCCCGGCCATCATGCAGGACATCCTCACTGGCTCCACCCTCCCCTGCTAGGCAGGGCGCAGGTTTACCTGTAGAAGTTGATCTCGGGGTAGTTGCAGTACTCGGACTTGCGGGAGTTGCGTCGGGGGAAGGTGCAGAAGAAGGCGTTGGCCAGGAGACAGGCTATCTGCTCCTGAGACAGAGTCAGGGAGTGGTTCATCCTCTGCTTCAGCAGGGGAATTGGCTTGAGGGAGGGAGAGAGAGAGAGAGAGAGAGATGGAAAACAGACGAGGATCAAAACGATGAGTAAGAAACACAGCGTGCTGAAGGGGAGCAGTGCTGTGGGTCTGGAGGCAGACAGGGCTGGATAATTAGTTTAGCGGGCAGAGGAGGCAGGGGGAGTTCCACGGGCTGTAAATGGGTGGTAGTAATTAAGCTCCTGGTTTTCTTGCTCTCCCCCAGGTTCGTTCAGTGAGGACACACAGGGCCCATCTATCTTCACTGATTAGGGCTAAAGAGCCTCCCAAGGCTGCCCAGTTAGCAGATCAATACCGGCCCTAATAACAAACACACATAAACATTAGCCTTGACGGGCGGCACTGCAAAACAAAGCTGGGGGGGGGGGGGGGGGGGTCCGACACCTCATTATCCCACTGTTAGAAAAAAACTGAAAGACGGAGCAGAAATCCTCTGCTGGTCTGTGTTTCCAGTAACGACGGCGGGGATTCTCCTGTCCCGCCCAGAGTCAAAGTTATTCAATTACACTGCAGCAGATAACCGGATTACAAAAATGCCAAGCATGGAATTCTTGGATGGCTTTAATTGATGGCAGAGAGCGGACATGAAGACAAACGGGGATGACATTTAAACAGACGTGGGACATGGATCAGCCCCCGCTCACTGTAAATATAAGCCTGGGTGGGGGGTTTGAGAGGGACGCAGTCCCAGCCTGCTTCTCTGGGCCGACCAGAGGAGGGATGCTTAGCACTGAAGTGCAACAGACTGAATTCTAACATTTCATAAGCAGGAAGCATCAGATGGCCGACTGGACATGAGAGCGGCCGTCTCCTCGCTCAGCTCTCTCTCCTAACGAAGCGCTTCTGATACGATCCGGAGAGGAGCCTTCGTTATCTGGCAGCTGTAACTCATGTCGTAGCCGCCGCGTACCCATTAGCCCGGCCCCCCCGCCGGCTGCACGCACACACAGTCCTCCCTCCCGCACATCACGACCCCGCTGATCTTTCTGAAGGACGCTGTCAGACGCGCTAGGACCAGCCTCTTACCATGGTGCAGAGGCGAGGAGCGCTGAGAGCCAGGTCCACCATGGCCGGGAGCAGGACCTCGTACAGGTGCTGCGCCTCACAAGGCTCAAGGTACTGGGCGGGTGGAGAGACAGAGAGAAAACACACAAACCACTGGTTAATAGGGTGCAGGTGAGTATTGCAACCAAGGTGTTAAGGAGGAAGAACATGGCAGTCACAGTACAAGGAAAAAAAGCCACACAGACACTTGAACAAATAATTAAAGCAAAGATATCGACACAGGAAACTCTCTTCCTCCTTTCTGTGAAGGTAATCCTGTCTTAATTCACTGCTGTTTATGTTTAGAGCTCAATGGTGTCCGGTTAAGAAAAACAGACAGGATTGCTGTTGAAAAATATGAGGCAAAGTCAATATCTCGATGCCTTGAAGCCTGAGAGGATCTAATAACAACTTTACAGAGAGTCTGGGGTCATAACGCTGAGCCCACCAATATCTGGGAGAAGACGCTCCGCTCCTCTGAGGAGCTCAATGGAAGGAACAGAGGGTTATTGGTGTTGTTTGAGGGAGACTTCCCGCTCCGCGGACATCAATAATGGAAACATTTCAGGAGCCGGGCAGGAGAGAAAAAATAAAAATTAGAAGTGCTACAGAGCTACACACTACGCGCAGGCCGCCTCGGAGGAGACGACCATCAATCTGGGAGCGCTCCTGCCACGGCGGGGGCATCCATACTTCAGCCTGTAGCTTACCTCAGCATCCATCTGCAATCCTCCAAAATAAACACCCGGTTATTCCATCATAGACGCAGATTTACTACGCAATCACTTATGAGTGTATTGGCTGCGAATGTCAGTGTCATCAATCACCCGCCTTACCCTGTCAAGGTGAGCGGGCCAGCCGCCGCTGATTAAATGGACCTTCAGGAGCAAATGCAAATGACCAATTGTGGCCAGAGTGGCAGGGTGGCTTGATTTCCAGCAGGAAGTCTTTGGTGGGTGATTTGGCCTGGGGGGGCATTTATATGGCTGCAGAGCAGGTCTGACTAAACGCTGTCAGAAGTAATGAGCTGGCAGACATCATAAAGCGCTCCCCCGGGACTAATGGATGGTAGCTGGTGATGCGGCAGGACGAGGAGGGAGAGGGATGATCCTGCAGCTCCTCCACGGCTACGCCAGGCAGCCTCAGCGCTCGGGCTGCACACGCCGACCGAAACCTCTCCCATCCACACCTGCGACCGACCGGGCGCTCCAGATTTACTGCTGCACACGCTAATGAATGATGGCGCAGCGCCTCTCCTCGTCCATTCACACCCTTACGTGTCATTTTCATCTCCTAGCGGCCAAGTCTCCACTTCATTTCCATCCAGGGGTCTTCTAAGAATCTCTGTGCACTTAGTTCTCAAACTCTTTATAAGATCGCAGTGTGAGCGAGACGGAAACACGACAAGGAAAAACGTGAGCAGTTTTTCCATTCTATGCAGTTATACCCTTCTGGTCTTCTAGATCCCAGAGCTTAATCTGCCCTATGGGTGCTCCTCCTCCTTCAATGCTTTTCCTTCATTTACATTTGTTTCTGCATGACAAAATGGTGTATAAATCGTAGAAGCAATAAGAGCGTTGGTATTAGTACAACCCTGGCATGGACCAGCTTACTGAGGAATGAGTGCTCTGGCTTGATAGTTTGATCACATTTGGTTGCATGGATTGAGCATGCAGCACCACTATTGTGAAAGGTTTAGCTTCTGGATGCAGGACTTTTACTTCAACGACTTAAATATACAAAAACCAAGCAGAGGCCATTCTTCCAGTGCTGGCTGTTTCCGTCCTGCTGACTTACTGCGAGCCGCTTTTCTCAGACATTCATCAGAAAGTGACACGGTGACAGTTTCATTCGGCAGGGGAAAAACTCTAAGACAATTTACAGACAAGCCCTAATTTGGATAACTGTTTCCAGCCCCCTATGGCTATTACACGTTGAGCGAAGTGTCAATCACTGGCCCCAGGGCAATGCACCACTCGACAATTACCCCACTGCTGCACAAATGTTCCTGCACATTTAATTAGATGGTCTCGGCCATGAAGTAACAACAGTTTGGATCTAAACTACAGCCCGAGAAGAAAAAACAAGCAGAGGAGCGGAGAGATATATTCAGACGACCACTAATACATCGAGCACCCCCCTCATGCCCCTCCCCAGAAGGACGGATAAACAATTGTGTGATTCTTCTAGATGAGGCTGTGTGTGAAAGACAGATCTGTTCAGATGGCGCATGTCTGCGGCGGGATGGCAGCTGTTAATCATCCCTGCTCAATGTGCTGCTGTGACGCTCTAAATGCTCCCTGATCCCGCATCCATCAAGTGGCAGAGAGCGGGAAGCGGTTCCCATCTCTGCACATGCATCCAATCACTTGCAAACCGTACTACGCTTCGATTACAACTTTTGATGCTCGGATCTAAACATCTCCTGCGAGCGCCGCCCGCCCTTGCTAAATGCCCCAGCAGGACAGAAATTATAAACTCCAGTGAAATATTGTGCTGGAGAGAGAGGAGCTGCTGACGCCATAGACTCCTGGAAGGGCGCGTTTCCTGCTGGCTGTACTCAGCATCCTTCCACATTTAATGGGACCTTTTAATTAAATTGGATTAAGCTATAAAAAAGGCTTAGGTGGCTATTGATCTACTATGCTCTCTGAGAAATTATTTGAGAGCGTAGGGGGGAGAAAAAGCATCATTTTGGAACGGGCTCAATTCAGCTGAGCAATCACTGATGTAGAAAGGACGAATATTTTGACTCAAGCGTCAAATGTTCCCACTTAATTGTAAAAGCGCCATTAGAATAATGATCTTGCTTCAAATGGCTCCAATTAAGACATCCAGACAGGCTCCCACAGTAAGCTACATGTTTCACTTGCAGTCAGTCACTAAATGAGACTCCTACCTGTTTTTTTCAGTTTTTACATCTTTGAGAGTAGGTTAATGGATGGATGCATGGTCAACATGAAGACATATTCCACAGTAAATACTCTGCCAGGCTTCAGGCAGTGTTACTAATCTAAATGTCAGAGGCAATGAGTAAATTTGATGGGATGAAAGAGAATAATATGCAAGTAAGTTTCTCTTTCAGCTGTTTTTTTCTACCGTCTCTTACTGTCTGAGCGGCGAATGAGGAGGGAGTGAAAAGAAAAAAACAGAAATCTATTCCCCTGGTTCACCTGCAACAGCTGCTGCCGCCATGCTCTGCGCTCATCTGTCCTAACAGTATGAAGCCTACTTGCTCCTGTGAGACTCCCAGGTACTGGGAGGGGACGACGCACACTGATGGGCCTCCTGCCAAATGGAGGGAAACAGGTTCCCTCTGCGATAACAACTCTAGTCTAGGTTGCCACTTCATTCTTCATTAGGGGACGTTTTCAAGAGACGCCAAGTCAAAGTGAGTTAGATAAAGTTCACAGGGGCTGAATATCAGGAGGTCATACACACAACTGGCTGCCATGTGCACGATGATTTAACTGTTTTCATCCATTTTCTTTATTTGACTAGTAAACTCTTACCTCTGTGCAAAGGAGGTTGAGGGCAGTGAAGTCCCATTTCTTTGCATGGGCTGTGTTGTATCTCAAGATTGCATCCTGAAAAGGAGAGGAAAATCATCAATAAGAATTATGCTGTAGTATCAGCAGACACAAACAAACAAGATAAAGATATGTATGAATGAACACAGTCCTCCTGCACAGTAAGTTAAAAAAAAGTCTTGGATTTCTTGTAAACTCTGCCACCATGTGGTTGTTTCAGGAATAGGTTGTATAGTTAAGAGGTGGATTAATGGTGCGCAGACAAGCAGAACAGAACTATCAGTGGAGGAGGTTAAATTAAATACCGTATTTCCAGTTTTAGTGCAAGAAAGAAATCTGAAGTCTCAACTTGAAATGACCAGACTGTCCAAGCTGCTCTTAGATGACTAAAAGCAAGGTTTTCAAAGCACTACGCTGTGCGGATACAAAGCTTTTACTGTAGCTAAAAACACAAATGTTTGTAGAAGTGCCTAGCAACCAACTTAATGTTGGACATTTATCTGCTCTTCTCATTGTGTAGGTGGTGCCAGAACAGTGGTTTGCGATGCTGAAATCAAGAAAGTTCTAATGTCCCTCCCACTCTTTAGGAGATGATGGATGTAAAGCATAATTTCACTGGTGTTTTCACAGCTTTAGGAAAACTTCAAATTGACTGACACACGTCATTTCACATGTAAGAATCAGCTTTAGGATTTGTTTGTCTCCATGGGGACTAAGAGCGTGTAGAGTTGTGTGTGTAAAGATACAGACTACAGTCTTACCCTCACGTCCAGAGAGCTCTTGAATCCTCCCTGCAAGGCGGTATGGATCAGCTCCCACCGACTTTGGACCCCGCCATCCTACAGCACACGACCAAAATGCAGAAGCGCTTTGCTGCATTACTCCTACAACAAGTAGCCTTGTGATAAAACACATTATGAGGAAAGCTGCGATGCACCCGTGTACCTCAGTCTCCATAGGAAACAGATTCTTCTCCGAGCAGGGCATTTTCACAGACATGTCATCCCACACGTCTTTGAACTTGGTGGGGTACGAGACGGGCACTTCTCCCTCTCGGAGGAGGTCTGTCTGTAACAGAGAGGTGGAACTGGTTACTGTTCTGTGTGGAGGATTGTTGACTGAGATCACAGCTTTTTTTTCTCTGCTCATCAAAGACAAGTAACAGCAAAGCATGTCAAACCTATGAAATATTTAGATAGCTAGAGTTGATGCTAGGACAGATGTGTACCAAAAGTCATATGTTCCTTTGGTTGCTGATTTCAATTAAGAGATGTGATTTTCTAATAGGCAACAAAAAAATCTTGTCTACATGAGACTTCCAAGATGACAGGAGGCTTGGGTAGCAGCAGTGACAGTGCTCCTGCGGGACACTAAATGGAGGACACAGTCTGATGGGAGCTTTCCTGACAAGATACCCCGAGGGGATCATGGAGGATGACTTCACTGTGCCCAGAACTGTCTCCGTTTTCCTCCCTCCCACTGTCTGCAACCTTCTTTGATCCCCAATCCCATGTTTCCCAATCTTGTTCTCTCTTGTTAAACAAACAAGAACAAACCCATCCTGTGTTACCCAACCACACTTGCCTTTCTAGGACTGCCGCATTCGCATCACATATAGAAGTCAGACAGGACAGACGGCTGGTGACTCACCCTGACTGTGACAGTGTGGTTCTGGGCTGCTTTGAGGTGAGTCAAAGGGGGGGCACACTGAGGCATCCTGTTCAGCTCATCTATGGGCGTCCCCAGCCATCCTCTGTCCATAAAAAGGAAAAGCAAATTAAATACTTCACAGAACAGCTCACTATATTAAAATGTAACAAAGAGCCAGCGAAGAAGGAGCAGAAAACCAGAAAGGATATAAAAAGTGCTCACAAGTACCTTTCGAATATTGCACAGGATTGGCTTCCAGTTAAGTCCATATCAGATGAACCACTGCACTCTGCTATCTCAGCATCCTCAGTTCCCATGGAAACAAGATGGACTTTGTCTTTGGCCAAACATCCAGAGTCGTCTTTGACAAACTGCTGAGATTCCATTACCTGAGTCGTTGCAAAGCCACAGTTGTCTGTGCTAGCATTCCCATCATGATCCTTGTCTGCAGAGTCGTTGACGAGCATAGTTTTGGAAACGGGGCTGTCTGGACTCAGCATCTCCACATCACTGGCCATATTTAAACCCTTCTTGGGACTATTGGAAATAGTGAGTATGAGTTTCGGAGATTGTGCAGCAACACAGGATGTTTTTACAGGGTGAGGACCCGGCGAACTGGATCTCTTGGATTTCTGCCCATTAGCGCAGTATGGTGGAGCCGTGTTTGTTCTATTGCCTGTAAGGACAGATTCATTTAGCCCACCGGCAGAAGCACAGTCCATGGATTTCTGAGATTCTGCATCATCTTGTGTGTCCTCTGTTTGTGGGAAGTCTTTTGGCGTGTCGTGCTTTTCAGCTCCACAGAAGAGTTCATCATTTCCATCTGTTAAGTTTGTCTTGGGAGCATCAATCCTGACATTGTCTGTCTTGGTTTCAGAGGTCACACTGCAGGAAGACAGACAGAAAACAAAGTGAGCCTTGAGAACCAACTAAATCTAGAGAGCGTAGCGATTTATGCAGGCTCTTAACTGGAAAGCATTAGAAATCACTCATAATACAGATATAAGTAAATATGAAGAAACCATTCCACTGTGACTGGGTGGAAATCAGAATAATAAAAAATAACTAACAATGTAGTGTGGTGCCTACACAAGCAGTAAGCAACTCAGAATAAATACACAGTTTGAGCACAGGGACATCAAAGTCTGTAGGAAAGTACATTTTACATGTTTTAAAACAAGTTTGCGCACAGTCCCTACCAAGAAACACAGGCATAAAGACATACACACATAAAGCAGATACACATAAGGCACCATTGCTGGTTTTACCTTCCTTGTGAATCCATTACTTCATCCATCTTTCACAGTTCACACAAATTCAATCGCCAGTGTCTGTTTGAGAAACAAGATTGATCACGTCAAGGAGCCGTGCGAGCACACAGTCTCTTTACACATGTTTCTAGCCTTCATATGAAGGCTTTGTTTACATTTGGTGTAGAGAATGGTGCCCGGTCCACTCGTGAGGGTAAGAGGGTCAGCTTTCAACATACCCTCTTGCCAATGGATCACTTTCTCATGAGGTACTCAGTCAAAAAAACAATGCGAACAGGAGCTGCTGCAGCTGGCAACAAAAGCTACAATGAAGCTAGCTCAACAAAACCCAAGCAATAATACCGTTTCTGACAATACCAACACGGATGAACTCGGGTATTTGTGACGCAGCGTTTAGTCATGGGCTACGGTTGACGTTAGTACAGCACTATCTTCATGTGAAAACATCTTGCAGGACAAGTAACCTTTAGCTTACTTAGCTATGACTGGCAAAAATCATTTGAAACATTAGCTGCATTTCGCTAGCTCCGGTATCATGTTGATAGCGCTACCAAGCAGATGCAGCAAGCAGAGACGTCTCATTTAAAACAAAGGAATACAACTTACAAACATGCCCCTCTTTGCTTTAGACTTCAGAGTTAGACGCATTACATAATTATTTATTTAATTTAACAAACAGCCCTTTCTCTTCTGGACACTACAGGCGTTATCGTCCAGTTATTGGTTTACTTTCGGCTCCGCCGTTGAGGGCTGCTGCCGCAGCTTGACGGCAGGGAACGCGGAACCAATCAGAGCCCGTTTCTTAGGAAAAGGGGCGGGGTCACGAACTGGTAACCTAGCAACATGGTGGAAAAGGAGTTTGCTGTCGGCAAACAGTTAAAGAGACATGGCGGGGCAACTTCATTTGTTTATTAATTGATTTACGTGTTATTTTGTTTCTTTTTCAAGTTTTCATTTCAAACAAACACAATGGTGTCCTGTGCCAAAGAAGAAACTTCCAAGATAGTGTTTTATATTTTTTATGCACACAGGTTGGACCGTTCAGCCTTTTAAGAGGTATAACGTGTAGAAACATATGGATTACCAAGAAACACAACAGGAATTGACTAGATACAAAGATTGCAAATATATGCAAATACCATACAGATGGAATCTGAGTTTCTGTGGGAGGGTTTTCAAGAAGTAGGGGTCGCTCAGCTGAAGACCACAAAATGATCAAACAAGCACATGGGGGGATCAGGGTGAGAGTGTTCATGAAAAGAAAGTATTTACGGGTGAGGTTGTTGACAGCCCTGAAAGTGAGGGCCACAATCATGATGATGTGGTGTTTGCAAGGAGTAAGAGGAGTCGCTGCAGGACAGGGAGTCTGGTAATGAGATGGGTGCATATTTTTGAATCAGTTGCATTTTATGAATAGAATTATTGGGTATCCTGAGAAAATGCCATAGTCCAGGCAGAACTATTTGTTAAAAAGTGTGGATAATTGGCATGACTGAAGATGATAGACTAGCATATTGTAAATTTATTGATACTGAAGCGTTCATCTACATATATATTCTTTGTCTTGAATCGAGTAATATTCTATACTAATGTTTGTATTCTGCAGTAACATTTGCATAGAATACCATTTCGGTGATCCTTTAGAGAGGTTCCTTAGTAAATTCAACAATACAAACTGCAAGACTTGTACAGAGCTGAATAGTATTCTATACTATAATTTGCACAGATTGATCGAGAAGAGAATAATCTTATACATGTCAGCAAAATGTAAAAAAAAAAGATTGATAATACTGTTTATTACAATGTATAATTTGAACATTTCTTTCTCCTAAATAGGGTCATTAGATATTTGATTTACAAAGACAACACTGAGTGCAAAATACAAACATGTTTGATATGTGAGAGGAGAATACTAAATATGAGGTTGGTGCATCATTAATGGAGGTGATTATTATTATTACATTTTTCTAAAGGATGATGGGAGGCATTGATGATTGTGCTGCAGGGAAGTAGGCAGTGTTGCTGCAGTGTCTGTTCAGGAGAACGGCTTCACAATCTTCATTGAGATGTAGTTCTGTGGATGTGGAAAGAGAAGTCATACAGTTAAAACAAACTGCAAGTGACTGCTAAAACTTGTGATTTTTACCCTCAGTAATATTTATACAATGAAACTTTTAGCAAACAAAATAATCTCACCGGTAGGGAATAGAACATAATTCCGATGAACAAGACAACCAGCAGAAGGATAATCCCCACAATGAATAGACACTTGAATCTGCGCCACACTATGAACTTCAGGGTTTTGCATGGGTTTGTAAACCAGAAGAAGGATGTGTCAGGACGGCTGTTGAAAAGGGAAATACAGCAAATTTCACATGCGTTAACACATTAAGAAATGAATAAATCAAATTCTTTAAAAGGATTCAGATTTCTCACTTTGGTTGGTCCAGTTTGGGATTCATGTTTGGCTCATCTCTGCCTTTTCCTGCAGGCCTCTCCTCCATCTCCTTCTCATCCACTATCTCCAGTGTCATCTCGACTTTCCCCTGTGATATGTTTAAACATTACTTCAAACAGTAACCAGAAAAAAAAGCATAACTCAGACTGCACTATACAGAGGAGAAAAACATACACCAAGCACGTGTTTCCCATCCTGCTCAATGACGCATGGCCACCAGCCTCGAACTGACTTCTGGGAGAAGAGTGACTTGGACAATGTCTTCTTCTTAGAAGATGAGTCCATTATTCCTGGCAACATGTGCAGGCTGCACTTCTCTGGACTCTTAGCCGGAGGGATCAGGTTGAGTAGGTCCAGCTCAACGGATCCTATAAAAGTGATACATGAATAAAATAGTCACGTGCCTTTGATGAACTGAATTCTGACACTTTTGTTTGTTTGTCACGGCATAAAACTGTCTCAGCAAATATGTTGTTTTACCTAAGTAGTCATCCAAGGAGAATTTGTCATTGTCCCAGATCTGAATGATCAGTTTAGGTGGAATTCTGAATTCAGTTTTGTCCAGATTCCAAAAGTGCTCCTGAAAAAAAGGCAGAAACCTTATTTAGACCATTCAGTGTCATTAGTGTGTTGCGTAAATAACATGGGTATGTGCACTAATCATGAGATTTTGTTCCTGATCCACAGTCTCACTCACTTTCCTGGAGACGACACACAGCTGCTCTGCAGGCAGGTACTCAAACTCGAAGACAAATCTCCAGTTGAAGTTTCCATCACCATCCAGGGATCTGTAGTGAACGTCAGTCTTCTGCTTGTGGTCCTCCATACCTGGCATCCATCTGGGAAGCAAAATAGTCAGTACTGAATTGAGGTGAAGTAAATATGAAAGGTCAGGAGAGAGCCAGGTACCAGAGACAGGTAACGCACCCTTTCACATAGATGTCGCTCATGCTTTCTCCAGTGATGCTTGTTTCGTCCAGAGTGACATCTGTTGTATTCCAAACAATGGCTCGCAGGAAGTTCCTGTTTCAAATGCACAGTTGTTGTTTTGTTTTGTTTTTTCCTCAAGCGCATTATGACAAAATATAGTTATGTAAAGTGTTCTTACTTCTTAGGTTTGCGTGGGGTGATATCACATGGAGGACCTGGCATACCAAGGCTCTTGGGGAAAATGTCCACCCACATTTGAATTTTTCCCTGCATTTGTGGGCAGGATGATGTGAGGATGTTTAAAACGAAACATAACCATGCAACAGCAATAAGACTTTTTTTATTTCACAAAATACTATGCTTAAACTGTATCTCCAACCTGAGACAAGTTGGGTTGGTGGGAGCTACACAGAGTCCTGGCCTCCACGTGCTCTGGTACCAGGGCCTCTTCTCTGAGGACATGCAGGGCCAGCCTCTCTCTGGCAGGACCCAGATGCTGGTGGATCACAGTGTTCGCTTCTGTAAATGCATGACAGAACTTAAAAGGTCAGAATGAAAGGATGTCATCATGATGCTTAGACAAAAAAGCAAGTAATACAAACACTGAGGATCAAAGAGTGGCATTACCAAAATCTTGAAGGTTGTATTGTTTTCCTGAGAAGGACAGAGATCTGCCATCTCCCTCTATGCGTGGTGGAGGGATGCCCCTCACTTTAGCCACACGCTCAAGGATCTGAGAAGGTTTCAGCTGATCTCTCCACTGATTGATCCCTGAACTGCGAGAGAAGTCAAGATTTGAAAATGTGGTTGCAGCTTTGAGAGTTTTTCTCTGCAAAATGAGTCGATTATACTGTATATGCGGCCCTTGTAGAGCAGATGAGCACAGCGTGAGCGCAGACTTACACACAGTATGTCTGTGGTAGTCCACAGCAGGGCCTGAAGTGAGACAGGAGTCTGTTTTCCAAGTCGATGACTGTCTCGCCCACTTTCTCATCTCTGCTCAGCAGGTCATAGTCATACACGGCAATCTTCAGGTCCTTGTCTTGGGGTATGAAGCATGACAGCTCAAACATCCTGCACAAAAATGGAGGAGAAACTTGTCTTCACTATTTGAATGCAAAATTAACAAAGGCTCAGCTGGATGGACACTGTCTCACCTTCCAAACTCTGGATTAAGGGTGTTTGGTTTGTAGTTGTCTCTGTCATCCAGTGTTTTCCTCCCCAGGGTAATCTTAATGTAGGGGTCACACTGAAATAGGAGCATCACACAGTGTTTCAGTTTTTCACTTGATGAAAGTCTAAAACAATGTTGTGACTGAACTGTTCACCACTTAACTCTTAAAATTAATTGTCACATCACACAAAACTCACCAAACCGTTTGCATCTTTCGGCTGCAGGTCAGTGCAGCGCACCACATAAATCCTGATCAGACACTCCTGGGGGCCGCTCTCAGGGAGCTCTCTAAATTGGCGAGGGGGAGCTGGCACCCCCGGGTCATCAGATATTGGGTAAATCTTGAATGAGCCCTAAATATTATCAAAGAATATCTCAGTGATTGCAGCATGTCCATATAGTGTAGTTCATAAATTAACCACTAGAGGTCAGAGAAAAACTAAGACAAGGAGCTGTGCATGAGCGCACTGGCTGTTCAAACTAGAAACTATGCAACAGAACAGAGATGTTACACTTCCTAAAAACTAGCCTCGCTACCTTAAACTCTCCCACCACCGAGGGGTCATCTTCCTCATCCTCCATCTTCCCCCTCTGAAGTTTGAAAGTGCTGCAGAAATCTGTGAGTCCCTGAAACTCCTCGACCGCCTCCAGTTCACTGTTGTAAACCTGAGAACACAAAACAAACAGTAAAAAACATAAAAGGACATTACCAGATTTCTCCTTATATTTTTGCAAAAATCCTTAACTTATCTGAATATCTAAACCGCCTATATTTTGACAGCAGAAACAAATCTGTCTGCCTTGGCTTGTAAAATCCTGGTACAGATCAAATCATTCTTGTTATTTTCACAACATGCAGTGACACGCTCTTACCTGTAATGTGTCGTATCTCTTTTTCAGGTAAGGCCGACACTTTTCCTGCTCTCCGACAGAGGCGTAGAACTTACTCCACCAGTCCACAGCCTCCTCCTCCTACACAAATGAAAATAACATCCAACTAAGTAATATGAGAGAAACTCTGAATTAGGCAGTGTCCGGAACCAGAAAGTCTTACCTTTTCTGCTTGAAGCTGCAAAGTAAAAGCACACAAAGAGCATTAGTTCTAAAAAGAGTATAAAAGAGTTGCATGTGTTAAGATCACCTCTTTTATGAGTGCATTACTCTTTACCTCGGCATTCACGATGGGTCTCCCTTCAATGTCTATGACAACATCTGCCTGGGCTGCAGCCATCATTGCCACTGCCAATTTGATGAAAACATCACATTATAAGTCTGTAGTGTATGAAGCTAAACATGTATAAACACACATTAGTGTGTGCACCTCTCGCAGACATGCAGACGTCAGTGTTGATGTGGTACGGGTCACAGCGGAACTCCTCCAGACAGTTGATGGTGCACTGGCCCACCACAGGCTTCCTACCAAACGGTCGGTGGTCAATCACCTTGAGAACGATGGGAGGGGTGTACATCTCCTCTTTGGGGAGGAGCTATAGGTGACAAAACAACAGAATGCAAGGCATGTGAGAAAATAGAAGTGGAAAAAAAGAAATACAGACATAAAACAAGCAAGGGTGTTTGAGTGTCCAGGAAGTCTGAGGTTGAAGTACCACTTTGAAGAGCAGAACAGATCCAGGAAAGTTGGGGTTCTTCTTGAAGTTCCTGATCACCGCGGTTTGTACAATCTCACCCCCACATTCCACTATCAGACTGGGAGAAGCAACTGTAGCCATCTGGTAGGTTTTCATGTTCCTCAAACCCCAAGTCAAAACCTGGGATCAAATAAACACGAAGCATACTTAAAACGTCCTTTATCGGTAGATTGAAGCTAAGCTAGAATGGCTGACTAGCATGGACTTGCCACAGACTTTTTTGTCTGGAAATAGACTGTTGCTGTACATGGCTAAGATCAAAATCAAGCTAACGTTTTTGGGAGGAGATAAGGGAAAGATACAAAGGAGACACATCCATAACTGAAATCTTGGCTTGTGTTGGGCTGGGCTGGTCTGATCTGATATTGCAATCACAGCATGGGAAGGCACAGGATAGACCCATGGTGTACCTCAATCACAGTGAGCTGCACCACAGGCCTGATGCCCTGGGGGACCATGTAAAGCTTCTCTCCCCGTCGAGGAGGCAGGAGGGACAGATCTCCATCGTTTGCCTGCAGAGTTAAACCCAGCATCAGCTCCACAGCTCTGCGTCGTTAGTGGCAGTATATTTCTATGTTCTGCATCATAACAGTACCTTGTCCTTCAGCAGGAGCTCTGCAGCCAGCAGGACCTCCCCTGCACTGCGACCTTTTTTAGTGACTGGGAACCACAGCAGCTTAGGGTTCAGATCCACACTGGGGTTCAGCTTGACTATAGGAGGGCATGTACAGCGACCCATGGGCTCATCCTTACCCTTGAAAGGTACAGAGAACGGTCTGATTATATGTGCCATGAACAGCAGCATTTATAGGACTAAATATTATGTTCCTGTGCAAAACATACGACTTGGTCGCTGTCATATAGCTCCAGCACCACATCAGGAGGGTTGTGGGCAGTAGTTTGAGGGTCTCCATAGATTTCAATGTCCTCAAAGACGAGAGTCTGGTCCCATGTGGGGTTCAGAGTGGCTGTGATGACCTCTGTGGTCTTACTCACATGAAGGAAGGACACATGGGCATATGGATCTGTCAAAGATTGGAATATTTTAAGCACATACACAGCATAGTTTATATGGTAATTCTATGTAAGAATTGTGCTCCGTGTGCTCAAGCTCTGGGTTTCGTTTTTTACCAGAGAAACTGTCTTTGTCCATGGCACAGAGATTCCTAGCCTGATACACATAAACTCTCAGCTGGTAAATGGAGGGCTCTGACGGGAGAAAAAAATTCACAGACATGTTTAACTGTATTACAAACAAAAACAATGTAATCAGACAGGGCACCAGCTGATTATGTTTTTTAACCACACTTCAATGTTATCTGTCATTATGACCTGTCAGGAAGTCTGTGGCTTGTTGACTGACCGGGAATGAGCTTTGTAAGATTAAACTACTTACGGCTGAAGTGGCAGGAAATGGTGGGCGTGTTGGCACCAAATGCTTTGGCTGCCCCGGCTTTACCAGCCTTCTCGTCAACATCAACCCCCTGTTGATAAAATGCAGGATGAGGCACTGAAAGCAACACTTCACAGCAAAAAAAAGAAATTGAGGTAAACCAGGGAAAATTTTTGAAAAAGACAAAACCCCAAAATAAACTTCCTGAGTGCTTTGCCAGCATCTGATAGGGACAGGAACACTCAGAAGAATAATGACAGGACGTGACTCAGATGGCGTTAACGAACTCCCGTTGCCGTGGCAACCGCCTCGTTCGGCAACAGTTCCCAGGGGACCTTGGAGTGCCTCACCAGTGCCCCTTCCAGTCTGAAGATGGCCGTGGCCCCGTCGGCCGGCACCATCTTCCTCCTCCAGCGGCGGCGGCGGAACGTGTCAGAGGTGCGCTCCTTCCTGTGGAACTTCCAGCCAATCAGAGAGGAGTACTCCCAGCCTTCACCTGGTTCACGCCTCTGCAGGGGAGGGAGGGTGGGGTGGTGAGAACATGCATCTGTGATGCCGCTCAACGTTCATTCTTCAGCCCTGTCTCTCCGCTCCTCTGTCTCACCTCAGTGGTGGCCGTTCTGCTGGAGGTCTTCTTGCGTGGCCTTATCATTCTCTTCCTGCGATGGACGTGGTACATTTTCTCAGCTGCAACCCAGGATTTGGGCTTATCGTCGGGAGGGATGGTGATTCCATATTCCCATCCTGGCGGCGACAGACCAACACACACCGAGCTCACTCACAGAGTTTCAAACATGAAGACCTTATAATGGTGTTTGAGCTATGGCCCTCACGTCACCTCTCTCATCCACCGCCCTGTTGCTGTCGAAGCTCCAGGCATCCTCCCACATCCATCCAGACGGACACTCAAACTCTCCGGGGCTTTGAGCCTTTTCTCCATTCTATATGGCACACAACCCATTATTTATGTCGTCAAATCATGTGATGTACATCTGATACATTCATTTCAGGTGCAAAGATTCAGTGGTTGGACTCAATCACATAAGCCTTCTCAAAGTTCAGCATACAGTGTTTCTCACTTCATTCTCATTCTACTTTTCATAATATCCATCTTTGATCCATTTCTTTGGCTATTGAGGGCCTAATCAAAACCAACATTCATACTCCAATTTATCAACCTAGTCAACTTTCCACCAAAGCTGAGACCACTAGGACATTACGAGTATAGCAGCTTTATGTTTTTTCTGGCTATATTAGTAAATGTAACTCTTATCTGACCTCAACATTACAACTAGGATGACTCAATGTACCTCCAAGCAGCCTTGTACAAGCACATAAAAGGAGAAGAAACTGAAAACTGATGATACTGAATGTATCATGCACATGCTTCAAATAGTAGTTTATTCTAAGGCAGAACTGGGGCAAATTGTGGTTACGGCACCTGTTTGAGTGTGTGGTGGTGTGTGGGTGAGAGCTGTGCCTCTTACCACGTCTGTGTAGGGCTCTGCAGCTGGCTTCCACTCCCCGCCAGGGAAACGTGTTTCATTCTGAAAGACTTCATCTGTGAACTCTGTGTGGCCTGCGTCTGCTTCTGTCAACAAGCTGCGGAGAAAAAACAGGATTTGTGACTCAGATAATGGATTTTTATTACCCTGATTAAAGTGTCAAAAGTGGCTTAATTCATGCCATAAAGGTCATTCAAATACAGAAAACAATATTTTTTCACGTAATGCTGCAGTTTGAATCTGATGTGATTGAAAGGAGACGTTGGAAACAAGCCCTCAAGAACATATGTATGTTTTTGTCCTGCTTGTTTGATCATGAAAGTCAAGTGCAGCCTGTATTTTGTAGCCTGATACTTTTGTACTTCTTGTTCAAACAGGAGTAAGACATGAAACTGTGAGGCTGTCATTGGACAGGACCGATACAAGAAGCTGTCAATGAATAAAATGCCTGTCCCTAAAGGAACAACCACTGTCTAGAAAGGAATAAATGGAAAGGAGAATGGAGCCGAGCAGCACAGGGTCCCAGAGTTCAGAGACCCCCAGTTATTTACATGAACCTTGGAGGGAGAATGTAAGCACTTCAGAAGCACTCAGGGATGGAGGCAGCCATTAAACCGAGGCTCTTTTAACCAAAACATTGGCTGAAGTAGAAATTCCTTTTCATTTCCTGAGATTGTCTTTATAAAATGGCTCTGTCCTGTGGCACACACAGGCTCTGATTAATGATAGCAGGATGTTTGTAGTTGAGACAGTGAAAGCCATAAATCACAGAGGACTGTGCGTGTATGTGGGTGTGTGTATGTGTGTGAATTTCTCATACTCACCATCGCTCAGGGTCCACAAACCACTCCTCTTCCCATTCCCAGCCACGCGGTGGCAGGAATCTCTCCTGCTTGAGTTTCACTTTTCCAGTCACATCTGAGAATTTGTGACGACCAACGAGGCCAGTGGTCCCCCACTTCCCCAGCACGTGTGCCTGGTTTTCATACTGCACAGGGAGAGCGGATGTGTTAGTGTGCAACAGGGTCAGATACACTGCGGCATACAGTAGCAGAGTTCAGATAGTTGCTGTACCATCTCAGCATAAACGCTGAAGTTTCCCTCCGAGTACTTGTTGAACTTCTTCTCATGTGCAGAGAGAGAGAGCCACATGTTGACCCGCAACTCAACAGGGACTTTTAGGCCCTTGTTTTTGTCCATGGGGTACTGAAAAACAAAAATCACATGAATACTACCACTTAGCTTCTTGTTTAATCAATGAAACATGATAAAAAACAAATGAATGGATGGCTCTACCTGCATGAAGATGGTCTGAGTTCGTCCGCAGTACTTCCCACGTCCCTGTTCACTGAAGTCAGAGTACATGATCTGGTGTGCAGGGATTCGGGCATAGGCCACCCGCTTCTCTCCTCTTAACATCCAGATGATCACATCTGGCATGCTGTTCTGGGGCTAATGTACACATATGACATGTAAGCCACCCGTCAAAGTACAGTCAGAACAGAGAGGCATATGCAAACCATGGAGGAGCTTTACTCCTTCTGACCTCCTCCGCCAGCTGCTTGATTCTTTCCAACCAGTCTTCGATGTCAGGGATAGTGGCCTTCACATCTGTGGCCTCCTCTCTCATGCGAACTGCCACCTCTGCAATGCTTTTAATGGCAGCATCGCGCATAGTTTTCATCTGGAGGTCTAGAGCTGTAACGTTGGGCTGGCCCTCCATTTCTGGCAGCTGGAAACTGCACAACAACATAGAGGGGGGGGGGGGGATTCAGACTGTGAGCGAATCTGAATCATTGTAACCATACTGTAGTTTCCACGACAACAAGTTAGGTCATACCGTTGCTGCGGCAACACAGAAAAACGAACGGGGCATGCGTCTGGTCTTGTCTCACCTGGTAAGGTTCTCAATCATGTGGTCGATGAGTTTGATCCAGATCTCAGCCAGCCGAGCCTCAGACACCTTGGCTATGATGGCGGTTTTTAAAGAGGTGAGATCAGACTCCTGCACGCAGCAACAAGGACAGACAAATGGGAATGACTGTGCAGCACTTCTCCCCTTGCAGACACGTGCTCCGTGCACATGGCAGTACAGTGTCTGATTCTCACCAGTCTCTCTGCGATGAAGAGGAGGATATTTACGGAGTCCAGACGGTGGCCGATGTCCTCCCAGTACGAGGTAAGAATCACTACAGGCTTTGTGTCAGCCCAGGGCAAGTAATAGTAGTGATTCCCTGTGGGGCACAAAATATACACAAATATTCCTCAAGTACAAACTGGGGGAGTAGAGTGCATTTTTTACTTTTATTCTCACACGCATTTGGAAACAAATTACACTTAAGAACTATCTGATGTTAGTGGAGTTAATTCTAATGATATATTATCGTAATAACTGTTGATTGCTTCATGAAAACAAAACAAAACAGCAGATAATAAAAGGAAATAACACTTGGGAAGTTTCCAGTGAATACTTGCAAACTTTCATTACCATCGAACACAGCAAAGCTGTACTGAGTGGTGGAGGACAGCGGCTTGCAGGTGGAGTCCAGCTTGTTGCCATAGTTACCGATGCTGACCTCAAACTGTATGGGCTCGCCTGGCTCCTGGAGCATGCACGCGCTGTGGAACACCGCACACAGAGAGAACTTCCTCCTCCGCTGGTATTTCTGAATTAGATTAGAAAAAAAAAAGGATGTGACATTGTTAGAGCATCCCCATTGACAGAAAAAAGGAACCTGTCCCCGTTCTCGTCCAGAGGGCCACTGAGATTTAAATATTTCACCGTATACCTGCGTCACCAGGATGTCATCGCTGGAGATGTCGTCCACGCTCTTATCGACCTTTCCATCCAGCTGGGTGGAGAGCTCGACAAGGACCCTCCCCCTGTAGGCGACGCCTTCACCCTGAAATGGATCCCAGTGCAGAAAGCTCATTCACATATGTGTCTATACCTGCACAAACTATCCATTCTGAGCTGACTGAACTGTCTCACCTTTCCAAAGTTGAGTTCATCGTAGGGGTCAGGCAGCCCAGTAAATTCTCTTGGGCTGCCGTAGAGGTTGACATAGCAAGGCCCAAATGCTGGGAGAAATCCAACTTCTGATGCTAATGAAGTGGATGAGATTAGAGAGGAAAGACAGGGACAGGGAATTTTTATGATTTCCACAGCAATGATAAAACAAATCCAAACATCTACAGTAGAGCCTGTCAAATCAGCTGCTTGTCTTTTGGGAATATTCTGGTCTAATTTGATCAGATTGTTTATGGTGAATGGTGTCAGTGGATAAAATATTCCTTAACAGTGACATGTTATAACTGTCAAAATAAATAAATGATTAGCAATTACCTTCAATTTCTCCTCCAAAGGAAGACATTGTGCTCAGGTTTAAAAACATTGTTCCTATGGCATCATTCTTGGTGAGACGATCCCTGTCAAAAGTCAACAGGCCCGTCAATTATTATTCTCGGTTTTGCTCCTTTAGTAACTTGGTGAAATGTATCTCTTACCAGTCAAACATTGTCAACTTGACGCGATCGCACAGGAATGGGAACTACAGAAACACATCTGTTAACGCATGCCGATGATTAGATCTGAAAACGTTGAATACATACGAAGATCGTCTCATACCTTCGCTTGGAGATTGAGGATCTGATTCCACTCTGGGTTTGCATTCTTCTCAATGATTTTGGTGCACACCTAAAGCAAAGACAAGGCCACAACATTGGAATAAGATCGTAGAACCATTAAAACAACTTTATTCAGTTTTCACTCAAACATAACATACCTTCTTGCCAGCAAAGCTGACTTCCAAATATGGATCCACCAAGTTCTTCCTATCTCCATCCCCTCCAAAGGCCTGTTTCATCGTCTGAACGAAGGCGTCATCCACTGCAAGGTAAACCAAGTTCTAGGATGATGTTTCTCAAGGGGATTAGGCCACATTAGTCACAAGAATTTAGGCTTTGCTCACTCTGTGGCATATCTTCAGCCCGGTAGACTTTGAGGCTGAGCGTGGCCCACTGCATTGCACCCAGAAGACTGGTTTCTATGTCGTCCTGCTCCTCACCTGTGTCTCTCCTCTCGGTCTGGAATGAGGGAGGAGAGGGGAGAGTTTGTCATATCTGCACTTCAGTGGAGGAAAATGTGACGGTTAATAAGAGGGCTCACGCACTGGTGGCTCATCCCCAGTGCCCACAACAATTACGGTGACTTTCAGGTAACCTCTGGCACCTGAGCTGGAGTCATCAGGATCACTCAGGAGGAACCACTTCCTCATCATGGCATGACCTGGACACAGTATAATATTGAACCCCTTGAGACATCAGCGTCTCTTCTAGGGACAGATACAAACACACAGATACACAATACTGACCTGGTTCATTGTAGATGTAGCCAACATCCAGCTGGGTAAAGAAGCAAAGTTATAACAATGTCTCATCATTCTGGTTGTAAAAGTTCTACTGCAATGCAACTGCACATTGTAGCTCATTTGAAATTACTTGAATGGGCTTACCTTGAACTCTCCGATTAGACTGTCAGATCTGAGTGAGAAGGAGTCATAAGCCTGCGAACAACCCCAGAAGAAGGTCAAATTTACAGACTTTATTTCAATAGAGGCATTATTGGAGTATTTGATTGTATCTACATACCCGTATGTTAAGGGTCTGGTCAAAAAGTTCTGAGGGCAGCATGTTGACATTGTAGAAAAACATCTGAGGGAAAAACCAGAGAGTCATACATCAGCAAGAGTTTTTCTTGTCACCATACCCTTTAAAGGTTTTTCATGTCAGACACTCTCTGGGACTTACAATGTACTAAGCTGAGATGCTTGTGTTTTTGCAAAGGCTGAGACAAGGAAAAATGCACATGACAGAAATAAAATACGTGACAAAGCTGAAGACAGTGCCTTCAAGCTCGCCTGTCACATCAGTGCTGCAGATAAAGAGAGAAACATCCCAGAGAGTTAGTAAAGCCGACAGGAATTCAGTGATTAAGGGAGAAAACAAGAGGAAGTTGAACAGACGAGGAAGATAAAAAGCAAAGCGATTAATCTCTGTGAGGTCGTTTGGCACACTACCTCATCAAAGAACGGATTGTTTCCTCTTCTGATTCTGGTCCTGTGGGTCTGTCCACACACATTCACCTTAACCACTGGCTTGATGTTGTTGCCGGGCAGCAGCCGACCCTGGATCACCCTCACACGAATCTAGGCATTGCAAACAACAATCACACAGCTGAATAAACAGATAAATACTCTGCGTGTTTATGCATATAACATGTTACATGAGAAAACCATGTGTGTAAAACTGCTTGTTCTGAGGTAAGATCAAGGGTCCAGGATGTTCGAATGTTTGCATTTCAGATTAGACAGAAGGCACGTCTTTGCTTTAGGCTGTCATTCAGTCGACAAAAACAAATTAATTTTGTGTATTTGTGATCAGAGAGATGGCTACACAGACAATACCTGGAAGTCCTGAGGCTTATTGGCCAGCGCTCTGTGCCTCTTGTGGCCGACACGCTTTGGCTTGGGGCAGAGTTTCCCAGGCTGGTTTGACGAGGCGAGGACTCCACTCTGACCCCCTCCCTCGACATTTGCATCGACCTCGTCAGCATCATCACTCGCTCCTGCAGCACAAAACCACAGAGGTCACAACACTGACAGAATCAATGTGGCAAATACACTCTGACAGACAAGAAACAGCCTCTCACTGAGTGGAAATTCAGTTAAATGGCCTGGTTTGTACTTACCTGCGTCCAGGTGAGACATGTCTCCATTGGGTCGATCGTTTTGGGACGGAGCAGCATTGGCAGGTGGCTCATATCCAATCAGCAGGTTTATGGTTGCCTGAAAAAAGTGGATTTTTTCATTATCAGTTTGTATCTCCCCCTGCCTGAGCTGACATACTGTGTCATGGAGTCGTCTCATCTATAAGAGCACAGGTCCATTAATAACTTATCATATTCACCCCGACAGGCTGTTGTCTCTCGTTGATCAGGGGAACGCTCCTGGACGGGAGGGACCGCGCTTGACCAGTGGCCAAGTCTCTCAGAGAGATTTGTGTCGAGCCGATGAACCTGGAAAAGCCATTGCATCGAACAACCTTTGGTCAGACCATCATCAAAAATGAATGAATAACTTCCTCTGGAGTGGAATAACTGTGTGATTGAACCAAGCGTCATTTGTTGACAAAAACAGTGTGATGGGTGCTTTGGTGATGAACCACATATCAGGGGGGTAATGGAAATTTCTTGTTGCGCAAGATATTTGACATATTCCACTTCCTAATTTTACTTCACATTATGAGCAATGCAGCAATGCCTACATTGTTTTTTTTCTAAAGGACATCATCTGGCAACAGTGAATAATACAAGATTGCAACATCTAGCTATACTACATACACCTATCTCCAGCACACATTAGGGGAAGACCTCTTCCACACTAACACCCAGAGGCAATTTAGAGTCTCCAATCAACTCAGATCATGTGTTTAAACTGAGAGAGTCTAAACCTGTGAGTGTTTTTTTTCTAAAATAGTTCAAAACTGAACCACAGCTTGGTGGATAACGTGGACAAACGGTCTCTATGAGATGGCTTTGTCTGGATGAGTTGGTCTGATGTACAGTCTGCAGTAGATCAGCCTGAAGGATGATGACAGGATGCATAAAAAGTGGAAGGATAAGACTGATAAGGATCTGCTACAGGCCTGCGTGAACCTCTGCGTTTCACTGCTGGACAAACACAGAGCAAAGAAGGTGAAAGAAAAATGAAGTCTGAAAAGGAAATTTGAGGACAGGCAAGGAAGTAATTCTCATGATGCATTCTGGCCTTGGGAGGTGACTGTTACACAATTTGCTATGATTGATCTGATATTTTCGCCTTTTTTTGATTAAAATCATTACAAAATCGTTTCCCGACAAACTGGGCAGTCCCCACCAAGTGAAATTTCTGCAAAAACTGATTCTTATTACATTAGTATTACACAAGCATTCAAGTTCAGCATTACACGCCAAGCTGCAGCTAGTCACCACAGCTGTGCCAGTGACAAGCTGGCGCAAGCTCTATTATTCACCCTCCTCATGAGTTACAGACAGCGATCATGGAAAAAACAATCGGAGCGCACTCTTGGCTGACGCACACACACTCCGCCAACCTCACGCCAACCCTCATGCCTGCACCAGGAATAATGCACTCTTTACCTACTGGGAAACTGATTAACATCTTTCCTGCATAAACACATACAACTCTGAAATAAAACGTGCCTGGCAAACAGAACATTAATGCAAGTTATAAATCCAACAGCACACGAGCTTGAGTCTGTTTAAGAAAAGTTCAAAGAAAAAGTTTTTCATTTTCTATTCAAGGCAGCAATCCATGAGTGCGGATGTGAAAGCTCTGCAAGTCTAAACACGGTGGCAGTGAGTCTCACAGTGTAACTGAGGTTAAAATGATCGTTGTGGTCTTCAGGAAAAGATCATAATAACTATTATCAACTGCACTTGCTGAGTAAATAGAACTGTTGTAGTACAGATGCTGAAACATGCACTCTGATATACTATAATTACATGTCCATTTCACCAAAGGGTAAACAAACGGAAAGTCAGCTGATGAGCAGGCTGATCATTTATGTGCAAATTCAATCGATGTGTTTTAGTACAACATTTGGAAAAAAGGAATGAACATATGCAAACAGTTTATCTGTTTGAGGCTTTGCAAACACATACTTGTCTTTGCCGACGGTTTCGTAGTCCTTCACAACAACACTGATGAATGAAGATGCATCTAAGGGAGAGCCTTTCAGGTCAAATTCAAGCACCTGTAATAGCAATTATTAAAGCAAACAACCAGTATACAATATGTAAGTACCCAGAGGGTAAGTAGTCTTTTCAAATCTTATATTTTGTAATGCTGATATCTGACAGTTTATTTTCATTTTCCACTTACTTCATTCCAGACAGGACTCAGTTCATTGTTAATTGCTTTGGTTTTCTTCTTTTCACCTGTGAACACATTGAAAGTGAAACCAGATGCATTGGCTTAACCCGACAAAAGCAACCGGGCACACTGATATTGTTTGTACTTGCACGTTTCGTACACTTTCTGGAAATGAACAAGCTTCTTCCGAGCAAAAGCCAAAGGCTCGATCAAGATTTTATATTCAGCTGGACACAAAAGAGTGTTTAGTGACTGATTGTATTTCATTAGTGCATGTCTCAGTACAGAGGGATATTCTGACCTTATAAGGATGTGCTCTTTGCTTACTGAGTATGAATCACTGCTAAAATATTCAATTTGCTATAAATACACAATGTTAACTTCTGCAGCATTTGGACAGAGTAACTTTGCAAATAACATCAACTTTCTGTGCGCAATGAATGTGATCAGTAATAGACTAGAGATCATGCAGTTTTCTCATTTCAAAAGAAATCAATGGAGTGGTAATCTCTCACCTCTGAAGACAATCGAAGTTATTGGATCTGGATTTCCAAGTTTCTTTTTGGGGATTCCACTAGCGGATTCAACAGTGACCCGCAGCATTTTGCCAGAGCTCAGGTTTATTCAGAGAAATGGACCATGGTCTGCTGAGAGAGTGCCATCCCAGAGAGAAGTGAGAAGGGGATAGAGGAGGATCAGCCTCTGTGCTGTGAGTCACAGCTATGAAATAAGAGTCAGGCTGAGTGCAGGGGGCTGAACACACACTCACACCCACACACACACACACACACACACACACACACACACACACACACACACACACACACAGCTGCACTGCAGGAAAGGTGATGTGGTTGAAGGTTGCTTTCTACTTAAATGTAGTATCTTTTCTCATTTGCAAGTTGTTTCAGGTTGTAGCTGTTTCCAGAATGTATGACGAAAGTTTCCTGTCAAAATACCATCATTTTAGAGTTACTGTACAATATTGCTGTATCTAGCGACGTCTCGTTTTATTTTCTTGTGCTAATGCGCCCCCTACTGGCCCAAATGAAGCCACGCATTCTTCTTACCGAGCCAACTAAATGCCAACATGGTCTCAACAAAGTCCAGA
This sequence comes from Karalla daura, assembly GCA_029224185.1. Taxonomy (NCBI): domain Eukaryota; kingdom Metazoa; phylum Chordata; class Actinopteri; order Chaetodontiformes; family Leiognathidae; genus Karalla; species Karalla daura. Next base: position 16,262,271 of record CM055200.1, on the reverse strand, counting down.
TTAAACCCTCATGCGATCTTCGACAAAATATAAACTACAGACTGTATCATATGAACACAACACCTACGTTCACAGGAGCAAAATAACTCCCACGAAAATCATGCTTCAAATTTCGATGGAGGTAGTTAACCGAGGTTGATTCCAAAGCCACCATTACACATCGGGCTAACCCCTGGACCTGAAGGTAATGCTAATCGAAATATTTTATTGTTAAAAGTGCAGGGACATACAGTAGTTGTTAAAAATTGGTTTGCTTCGTACAGTAAGGATATTAAAATCAAGGTTGCCAAGGAAACCGCACAGACGTTAGGTGACGTCAGCGGAGGCGGTTTACGCCACTTTTGGTGATATGCTGTTTTTGTCCACGCTTGAATTATTTAGTTTAATGAATAATTAATCCATTCATTAATCCTAGCGTTTGATATCAAGTCTCTCGCCACCGAGTACGTGAGTAATGTGATGTAAGTCTCTTAACGTAGCTGAAAGACAGGTACTGACCTAAATTAGTTACAGAGCAAAAAAAGAGTCCATCGAAAGACCGTTACACATGGGGGAAGGAGACAGATGCATGTGTGTATTAGAAAGCAAAGATAATTATTGAGCTGTACTGGATTCATTTGGGATTATTTTCCCATCTTGCCTGAATCACTAAGAACATGAGAATACGATACAGGATAGGATGAATACATGATCCATTCATAGTGTAACATTCTGTATGTTCAGGTCCATGCATATTCTTATAATGCCGATGTACAGTATATATTGAATTTTTATGTTATTCTAACATCTTTTGACAGGTGATCAAGATGTCCTGTTCAAAGTATAAAATCTTCCACCGTAAGAAGGAGCTAGGTATGATTGTCAAAAGTCTGACAAAGGAGAACACCCTCTTGAAGAAGATCCTTGTTGAGCTTTCTCAACAAAATGTGCAACATAAGAAGTTAATGGAGGTACGCTTCAGCAAGCTGTTCTGCTTACTGGTATGAATAATGATAATAAGGCAGCATACTCCATCTACTGATGTTTCAAGTACAGATATTGATAAACTCTATATACAGTCGGGGTGCTTTAATAAAATGTTACATTTCCACTGCATTTTTTTAGATGTTGGAGCGTTATCAGCATCTGACAGTCAAGGATGAGACAGTGGCTTCATCTTCAGGGGAGCAGACTGAAAAAGAAGAAGAAAGAAAGAAGTCGGTTGAAACAGTGAGTAAGATGATGAAGCAGTTACTACTGAGAGATGGTAGGAACACACACCCCAGACAGGTATGTTCCAATTCACATAAACATGCATGTTTTTGGACTGTGGAAGGAGACAGGAGAAAAAAACAATGCACACATGGCGAGAACATACAAACCCCTCACAGAAAGGTCTTCAATGTGACCAGGGATAGTGGAATTTCACCCCACTAGATGGCAGCAGTTGTCTTACAGTATAGTGTCACAAAGTGATCTCCATGAAAAGCACAACATTTTGTACGGGCATGGTATTTGACTATAGATATTGCTGAGTTTAAAACTGTTTTAAACTCAGCATGTTTGTATGTTTGTCACATATTTATTCTTGTGTTTATTGTATGTTTGTGTTGTCCAACAGAACTCCTGTTCAGATGAGGCCTCAGCTAACACTGTAGCAGTGCTCCAAAGTCGCCTCAGTGAGGTAAGCACTATGTCAAGTCTTTCTAATTCAAGTTTTTGTATCCATATGAAGGCGTGAGCCCTTTGAACAGCGAAGTGTGTACTGCAGAGTGTTTTACTTCAGAGGCATTTTCACTGCACAGCTCTCTTTCCATCTTTCTCAACTATGTGCCTCCCATTCTTTATCCAACCCCCCCTACTCCCCAGGCCATAGAGAAGAACAAGCAGTGGCTGGAATATGACCAGCAGAGAGAGGCCTATGTGAAGGCAATCCTGGCCAGAATGTTGGGACTGGAGATGCGGCTGAACGAAACCAATCAGCGGCAGCACAATGAGGACCATTCAGATGGTGAGCCAGAGGGACAGTGGGCACTGGGCACCCACAACTGGGGCAACAAGGGGCAACAGACTGTCACAACAAGCTTTTTAAGATATCAAGATTTGCCCTCAAATAACCCACTGTTCTGCAATCTGCGGCTTGCAAGGCGCTGTCAGATTCCTGTATTTCTTCAAACGTCCACTTCTCATTTTGCTGAATTCCAGAAAAGGAGCAATTAAAATTGACGCAGGAGTACCATGAAAGACTCTTACACGATGCCCAAGAAAAGCTGGAGGACCTCAGGGAGCTGATTGAAATGACTCAGCAGACCCTGACAGTAACCCAGCGCTGGTATGTCTGATGTTTGAGAAAATAAATAGTTCATTTTCAGGTCCGCCCCATGTTAGACCCGTTGTTGCACAGGTGCGAGGAGAGAGAGAAAGGGATGGAGGAGCTCCAACAGCGGCTCCAGAGTGAAAAAGAGGACATAAGCGATGCAGCCGAACATTATTCCGAGGGTGAGGTGCCGGAGCTGAGTGAGCAGATCGAAGAGCTTGAGGTGGTCAGAGTGGATGAGAAAAAGCTCAGGTCAAACTCTGAGCTGCAGGTGTGTGTTCAGCATGTTCAACCAGATGGTAGGGAAAATAAAAACATAATCATCATTTTTCTTTTCTATTGTAGGTCAACATCTCTCAGAAGTTTAGCTTAACATGTCCACATGCGGACAAAAAGAAGACTTCAGACCTGAAACAGCAGGTACTACAATAAGCTCTTTTTCTCTGTTGTGTTTGGATGAATCCAATGTGGTCTTGTGAATGTGTCCATTTTGATAATGGCACAAATTAGTCATACTTTGATGTTTTCAGTAAGATGTTTCCATCAGCCTGCCCATCTGTGCCTGACTCATTCCCATGTGAAGCACTGTGACCTCAAGCCTACAGTACTGTCCAATGGTTACAAAGCAACATTAGCCATAATGTGGAGCTGCGCCTCTAATGTCTGACAAATGTAAATCCAGGTTTAATTTCACCTTTGTCCCTTGTGCAGCTAGACAATAATCCTGTTCCTGGGTGTCTGATAAAAGTGATTGGAAAAGTTGGATTAATCAGCCAAAAGATGGATTAATCATGACTTATGGGTGATGCCATTTGTGTTAGAAAGAGCAGCAGATTGGCAGCCCCCTGCCAGCCAGACCTCACCCAGCCTCAAACACCTCAAACAGTGTCCTGGATGGAAGCTTCCTGAAGTGTCCCTGCTGCCAGGCAAAGTATCCGGCCACTCACTACCGAGACCTGGTCAACCACGTGGACGACTGTCTGAAATGAGCCGTCCAGACGCTTCACGTTCTTCATCATCTTTAGTATGAATGCATTTTTACCTGTAGTGTTAAGCCAGACGTTCAGGGTTTTTTTTAATAAACTGCGTTGATGTGTTGAGTTCGAGTTCATTTTTATTTCAACCAAACACGCAGCTCTCACACTCTTATCAGCTCGTAAACTTTTCCCACACATATTTACTGTCTGACTTTGTATGAGATATCTTGCTGAGTTTGGTGGATGTCTGATTTTGCATCTTACACCACCAAAATTTCAATATGTGGTTTATGACCAAGCGGTGTATGTGATACTTTGTGAAATCATGTCACAGTAGGTTTTTGAGCCCTCCCAGGTCCCACTGTTTAAACCATATTAATAGCTCAAAACAGCTTGTGTAACTAATCCCCCTCCGGGGCTATTTAAGGGTGTGGATTAGTATTGCTAACCAACAATATGCAGAGGCGGAAGTCTACAGTGGCTGTGAGAGGAAACGTGACACTGAAGGCTAGTGTCCACTAAATTATGTTAATATGGTTCAGAGCCCTCTGGATTACTTTGAGGAGCTTTTCATACAGAAATGTCTTCGTGGAAAGTCAGAATATGAGCTTAGCCTGTCTGCAGCCAGACTTAAAGCACCAAGGGTGTTCCTCCTGGGGGTGTGCAGATTATCAACCCCATCTATGACAATAAAACCGTCCAAGTGGAGGACATATATAAGGTAAAACAAACATAAAATTATGAATGTTAAAGTTTAAAAAGTCTCCCTACAAGCCTTTGTTCGGGCTGATAACTGATTATCACGGATGATCACTGTATCACTGCTCCTGTAGATTAGCTACCTGGCAGTAAACTCGCTAATCTAATTCACTGGTTAAATAAAAGAAGTACCCAGCTAATTCGATCCCAACGGCTAATTTGCACTTTAAACAGTATTACTGCTCAACAGTGGCATTGATTGAGATAAACACATTAACCCACGGGAGCCATGTCAATCCCAAACAACAACAACTTAAAGTGTGTGTAGTCACTGAATGTAGAGCTGTGCTTAAATAGAGGACACAGAAAGTGCAGTCAGTGAGGGTAGAGCAGTGTGTTTGCAGGGTGGACCATGCAAAGCACAGGTCGTTATGTTTGCCTGGCAGCAGCTGCAGCACACAGCATCATAAAGGCCGGTCATCACTCTCCCCGCTGCCTCCTCTTCCCCTTTTCACCTCTCTGGTGTGAAATCTTATAGATCTAGACCACCTTTTTTTTCAGCCCAATGTATGATACTCCAATACAGCCGATTTGCTCCACTTTAGGAAACCTGACGCGTGTGTTTCTTCTCGGAGCCCCCCCCCCCCCTCTCACGTTGTGCTGGCACTGCTGTTTGCAGAGAGACTCCCGGCTATCTCAGCTGCTCTGCCTGTCTGCGTGGCAGCAAGTGTGGGCGCCGCAGCCCCGGTAACCCGGGAACGCAGACCGCCGGCCAACTAGCTCATCCTGACACTCTGTGTTTGTCAGCGCTGTCCCACCGGCTGGGGCAGAGCAGCGGACTGTGTCCTGGATACTGGGATACTGGGATATACAAGCTGTCACACTTACCCCGTCCCTGTCTGGGCCTCTCCAGTCGAAACCGTCTTAACCCTAAACCTAACCCTAAACTTATGAATATTTATCAAAAAAAACACAAAACAAAACTAGAGAGCAAATTTAACTCACAGGCGAAACAAAAAGAGTGCATTTGTACTTTAAGACTGACTCAAACACATCTCCCATATTGATGAAATGAAGAAACAAGAATGGTTTGTTAATCTAAGATTCTTCCCAAGACTGTGCATTTGTGCAAACAGAAACAGAGGAGCAAATGCTGATGGATAGTAAATAACTGATTCTATAATTTTCAGATTTGTTTTTACTCTATGAAAGTATATCAGGTGTGCTCTGAATAATTAATAAATGTACCCATATTATGCAAACCTGGATCTGAAGAATCTTGCCACACAGAGTAGTTTCATTAGCGATATGCACTGGTAATTGCTTTGTCATCAGATGCATGTAAGTAATTGTCTCTTGTCAAATAATTACAACAGTGGTTTGGCCTCATATAAAAATGTTATTTATTTATCTATTTATTTATTCATATAAAAAGTCTTACAGGATATAAACACATACGGTATGGAAGAGTGAAGTTGTGGGCTGTCAGCGCCTCCTCTGAACCAACCATCTGCAGTGGTCTCACTTCAGCCTCAGGTGTCCCCGCTGTATAATATCACATTAATCTGTGTCTCTCATACAAAGCTTCTCAGACATCATAAGACACTTAAACACAGCTTTGATCAAGTGGTAGTTGACTCTGCTGACCCTCTTTGCCTGGTGTTATTGTTATGGTATTAGCCTTATCCTACTTAGATCATAGAGTAAGTCCCTTGACTGCATTTTATTATGAATCAAAAGCATTTTTGCTAAAACAATATTGGCTGAGTGGATAGCATCTCAGTTTCAGATGGGTAGACTCATGCAACCTGAGGAGAAATGTTCAGTCTTCCTTTCTCTTGTTTAGTGCAGAAGGTCATACTACAGGTGCCATAACTCAGTTATTACCTGTGAAGGGATTGTCTCCCCCACCTCACCCCACCCCAATATGAGAAGAACCTGGATTTACACGTTAAGAAAGCTCAGGGGCTTTATGACTCTTGCGTCACAGTCATTAGTGCACCCTGGGATCCCCTTACCCCATAAGCCACTCACTACCTTCTGTTGCTGAGGGGAAGCTTGGAGCTGCAGCTAAGGTCCTGTGTCCAGAGTGAGGTTTTGGGAGATGTCCCAATAGGGTTGCATCTCCTTAGAGGCCACCTGTATTCATCTGAGAGGAGCATCTCTGTGCAGCTGCAGAAGGTATCGCTCATCCAAGCTTGGACAACATGGGAGACAAAGACACTGTCGAGAAGTTCCTGGACAACAACCCCCAGTTTGCGAAGGAGTACTATGAGAAAAAAGTCAAGGCGGATGTGATCACTGCCGCCTTCAACAACCAGGTCCAGGTCAAAGACCCGGCTTCGTACAAGGATGTCTCCACCATCCAGGAGGCTGAGTTCATATTTGACATCATAAAAGAGATCCAGAGCAACAGCGTGATGGAGAAGGTCCTGCACAAAGTTCTCCAGAGGATCGCCCTGCTGGTACACGCTGACCGCTGCAGTTACTTCGGCCACAGGGCTCGCAACGGAACACCTGAGCTGTCCACGATCCTCTTCGACGTGACACACAATTCACCCTTTGATAAAAATCTCGTAAATCCCAACGTGGAGATTGTTTTTCCCACCGACATGGGGCTTGTTGGATGGACGGCGCACTCCAAAAAACCTCAGAATATCGCTGATGTCAAGAAGGTGAGCACAGATAGATACTTCTGGTTTAGAGAGAACATAGTCAAACCAGACAGTCTTCTTCAATTCACACCTCGCCTCTTTTTTCACATCCATTCCAAACTTATTTTAACAGTGCTGTATGTGTGAATGTAGGAGTGTTGCAGTCTCGCCTTTATCTTCATTTTCTGTTGTTTTCACTGTGCGGCCATTAACCGTTCTCCTCGTTCTTTGCAGGACTCTCATTTCAGTGACTTTGTGGATAAACAAACCAAATACACGACCAAAAACATGCTCACTGCTCCCATCATGAATGGAAAGGAACCCATTGGTGTTATCATGGCACTCAACAAACAAGGAGCTGATGAATTCTCTAAGAGTGATCAGGATGTGAGTGGATGCAGTTTTTCATTTTTACCTCATGTGTTTCAAACGATTTCTCTTTTCACTTGGATAAAATCAGTGTGAGGGTCTTAGCCTCATTTTCACTTACAAGGTTGAAAGCCCCCGCCCAGCTTCCTGTCTCTGACCTGCATATTTAGAGGCTTGTGTCTGTACTTTGCATCACCATTTTGACAGCTCAACTTATAATCCATTTAGAAAGGAGAGGCTCAGACATTTTTTTTTCGTGTTATGTGGTCTCCAGAGGTCATCCAAGTGAAGATCTGTCAGAGGAAGTGACTAATCCGTTTGACACGTGAATGTGATTCATAAAGCTGTGTGACTCTGTTCTCCCTGTTCTCTATGTTCTCTGCAGCTCTTCAATAAATATGTGAACTTTGCCACTGTGGTCACTCTCCAAGCCCACACTTCCTACATGTGGGACGTAGAGTCCAGGAGAAGCCAGGTAAACATACAGCGATGAATGTGTGACTCCAAAACAACGAGTGTGAGTGTGAAGCTCCTCTGATCAGTCACAAGCATCTGTTCTCATCCTCACTGTAGGTGCTGCTGTGGTCAGCCAGCAAAGTTTTTGAGGAGTTGACAGACATTGAGAGACAGTTTCACAAAGCCCTGTACACAGTGAGGACATACATCAAATGTGAGAGATATTCAGTGGGACTTCTGGACATGACCAAAGACAAGGTGCGTACCAGGAAGCCCCTGCTGAGCCCCAGCTTCGTCTACAAAATGACCTATGACTGGTTCTACATCTGCAGCCACACATCTCTTAGTGACCATATAATGTAGCATTCAGAAGTGGTGTTTTGTTGTTTTTTTTTTCTTCTACAGGAATTCTTCGACGAGTGGGCAATCAAGCTGGGAGAGCAGGAGCCATACAAAGGCCCCAAGACACCCGATGGCAGAGTGAGTCCAATGAGTGGTTTTGACTCTGCTCTCAGTCACCAACATCCGAAGGTTTAAAACAAACATTTATTCTGGTTAAAACATTCAGGAAATCAACTTCTACAAGATTATCGATTACTTGCTGGAAGATAAGGAGGAGATTAAAGTTATCCCGTAAGTACAATGGCGGACAGTAGCACCCGTATCTAGCCCGACCGACTGAATTAAAAACAATAATAATAATGATAATGACAATGATGTCTCACAGTGGCCCTCCTGCCGACCACTGGGCTCTGGTCAGTGGACTCCCCTCATACGTGGCTGAGAATGGATTTGTAAGTTCCTCTATTTTCCTTAAACAAACCTTGCCACAGTTGCATAGTAGCAGTGATCTATGGACCTCATGATATATATTACAACTTTTTTCTTTTTTTTTCATCTCAGATCTGCAACATGATGAACGCCGCAGCAGATGAATACTTCAACTTTCAGGTGAGCTGTGGAATTATGGATCAGGTGGAACAAATGTAGGTATTAACAACAGACAAATCACTGAAATAACCTTTGTTTCTGTCACTACAGAAAGAGGCAGTGGATGAAACAGGATGGACGATTAAAAATGTCCTCTCACTTCCCATCGTCAACAAAAAGGAAGAAATTGTTGGTGTCGCGACTTTCTTCAACAGAAAAGATGGCAAACCTTTTGATGAGAACGACGAACAGATAACAGAAGTATGGGAAATCCATTACAATGACTGTGAACATGAATTAACTTAATTCAACATAGGGAATGTCGGGGATTAAACATGTTTTGTGCTGCTCTCCAGGCTCTAACCCAGTTCCTCGGCTGGTCCACCCTGTGCAGCGACACGTACGACAAACTGAACCGCACGGAGTGGAGCAAAGAGGTTTCACAGGAAATGCTCATGTACCAGACAAAGGCCACCCCGGAGCATGTGCAGTCCATCCTGGTAAGATGCGATCCCTACAGCAGCCCTAAAAACAGATGAGTTGACCAGTGGAATCATCTGAATCCTCCATCCTCTCCTCTCCTCTCCTCTCCTCTCCTCTCCTCTCCTCTCCTCTCCTCTCCTCTCCTCTCCTCTCCTCTCCTCTCCTCTCCTCTCCTCTCCTCTCCTCTCCTCTCCTCTCCTCTCCTCCCCTCTCCTCTTTCAGAACACTCAAGAGAAGTTTGGCTCCACTCCAGAAGACTGCGACCAGAAGGAGATGTACAAACTGCTGGTAAGCACGAGCACTTAAGTCCCCCTCACAAATCTTCTCGAGCTTTGACGTGACGTGCCCTTTTTTTGCTTTTTTTAATGTGCAGAAAACCAACATCCCTGATGCCAAGAACGTTGAACTGCACGAGTTCCGATTCAGCGACTTCCCCCTGTCGGAGGTGGACCTCATCAAGTGTGGCATCCGCTGCTTCTTTGAGCTCGGGGTGGTGGAGAAATTCAAAGTCCCGGCTGAGGTACCAGTCGTCTGTATTCATGGCACCCTCTCTGACACACGCTCTTGTTCCCACTTGAAAAAAACAACGTAAATGCAAAAAATATTCATGGCGGCTCGGTTGTTTCTCCAGATCCTGACACGGTGGATGTACACCGTCCGCCGGGGATACCGTGACATCACCTACCACAACTGGAGGCACGGCTTCAATGTCGGACAGACGATGTTCACGCTGCTTCTCGTGAGTGTGACGCTTCACGCTGAAGGATCGATGTTTTATCACCTGCTCGGCCTCTTGTTAGAATAACCCAGACTTGCCCTCTGTCGCTTCTTCAGACAGGGAAGCTGAAGAAGTACTACTCTGACCTGGAGGCCTTCGCCATGGTCGCCGCTGGATTCTGCCACGACATTGACCACAGAGGAACCAACAATCTCTACCAGACCAAGTAAGGGTTTTGTGGGTTGCCAGGCAACATCAGATTCATCTTTCGGAGGAGACAGGGAAAATGCAGCTGATTTGCTCTGCATCTGGTGAACTCTTGCAGGAGTTTATCCCCGCTGGCGAAGCTGCACAGCTCCTCGGTCATGGAGCGACATCACCTGGAGTACAGCAAGACACTGATGGAGGATGAGGTAGGTCCAACATTGCTGTGTTTCACAGCTCAATTTTTTTTTGTGGATACACAGAAATCTTGGTCCTTATCAAATTTTGTTCTCCTGTTCACAGAACCTGAACATCTTCCAAAACCTTCAGAAGCGCCAGTTCGAGACGGTGCAGCATCTGTTTGAAGTTTGCATCATCGCCACTGACCTCGCCCTGTACTTCAAGTAAGAACCTAGTTTTATTATCTACTCCTGGGTCGTTTGAAACAGCGTTGCGACAGCTTTTTCTCATCTTTTCAGGAAGCGAACAATGTTCCAGAAAATTGTGGAATCTATAGAGGGGATTCCCGACGAGAAGGAGAAGATCAACTACATCTCCAACAATCCAACCAGGAAGGAAATTATCATGTAAGTGTTTGGTATATTGGATGAAACACCTTCCAAAATAGTGGATCCAGCTGACATTCATTGATTGTGTGATGTCATATTTCCCTCAGGGCAATGATGATGACAGCTTGTGACCTTTCAGCCATCACAAAGCCGTGGGAGGTTCAGAGCAAGGTGTGACTCCGTCTTTCTCTCGTGTGATTTCAAATCACAACTCTGCCATTTATTTTTAACACCTTTCATTGGGTTTTGTGGTTCCAGGTCGCTCTGATGGTGGCAGCAGAGTTTTGGGAGCAGGGAGACCTGGAGAGGACAGTTCTAGATCAGCAGCCCATTGTAAGAGCTACAAAGTGACACTTTTCTGATGCCTGCATTGCGGAATTTGTCACAAAATCCCTGACAATAATCCTGCTTCTCCATCTCCAGCCCATGATGGACAGAAATCACGCAGATGAGCTGCCGAAGATGCAGTGTGGCTTCATTGACTTTGTCTGCTCCTTTGTTTACAAGGTACGTCCATACAGATAACATTCAAGATACTGCATCACCCCAGGTGCGATCTACAATACCGAATTTTTCTCATGCAATCTCTCTCGTTCTTGTCACCGTATCTTTCACGTTTGCAGGAGTTTGCTCGCTTCCACACAGAGATCAACCCCATGTTCGATGGGTTGACCATCAACAGGGGAGAGTGGAGAGCTCTGGCGGATGTCCACGAGGCCAAGTTGAAGGCCATCGAAGACGAGAAGAAAAAGCTGGAGGGAGGAGACGAACGTGAGCGCTGATCTTGAAATGACTTCCCTGTTGTATGGTACCGCTCGTCTCTCACCTTTTTTTTTCATCTGCTCCTTTTACAGCTCAAGAAGGCGGGAAGTCAAAGACGTGTGTCATCTGCTAGATATCGGGGAGCAGCGAAGCATTTCTGAATGTTTGCATGTGTGTTTGTACAACGCGTGTATGTGCATGAGCATTTCAGATGAGGGTATATGGGAACGTGCAAAAATCCCTAAATTGTTATTTTTTTTATAAACTATAAGCTTAGTTCTTCTATCCTCTCTGATTGAGAGAGTAGCTGATAACCTACTCCTGTATATACTCAAATATTTATTTGAAGCATTGACTAAGCATTTATTTAATAATATAAATATTTTACAAATATTTATACTGGAAGTATATTTAGATCGTTTTCCCTGTAATACGAATAGGAATCTTGCAGTTAAAGCCGTTATGTGCATGATCATGATAAAACGCACTTATATTTTTGTGAAAAAGCACTAAAAAACATGATTTTATCGCAAGTGTTGCTTTCAAAATTTGAAACATACTGTATGTCCCGAGCAACTGGATGGGAGATGTAAGAAGATTGACTGAATTGGATTTGGTTATAAGCCACCTCTAGCCCCGAGCTTTCCTTTTTAAGTCGCCTGCTTACATAAAGTAAAAATACTGCCTGTGCACTCATAAGTCGACCTGTACATGTGGCATGCAGGACTAGTGTCAGATGGAAACACGCAGGGTCAAATACAGTTTGCACCCTGTAAGAGAGAGCACATTGAGTTCAGGCTTGAAATGCTACGATTCATCTTGACAAATACGTTTCTGTGCGATTCAAAGATTTCTCAAAGCACAACTTGTGATTCACAGCACATACCAGAACAGTGTCAGCTCTGATTGTATTCTCTAATCTGACGCTTGTGTTCACTTGCTTTTTAACCTCTTTGAATGTTGAAGTTTGGAACGAGGCTTTGTCTCGCATGTATAGCAATAAATACGTTATTATACAGTACTGTACGTGCAATAGCAACATGTATGACGTGTTGGAAATGTTAATAAAGTCTATTTTCAAGTCATGTTTGTCTTGTGGACTTCACATTTATGCTTTGGTGCTTAAGTTCTCATTGCTGGGTTACTGGAGCTGCATACTGGGCGGATAGAGTTTCCTAATGGTGCCTTGCACTTTCATTAAGCTCTCTACATGGATCCAGCTCCTGAGGGGTTTAGAAGAGCAGACTGACTAAATATCAATCTGTTAATAGGCTTATAAGATACCCCTGTGACTGATTTGGACAATGAAAACACTTCTAGACTATAAATATTCATTTATCCTCCATAAATATTGTATCTTTATGAACAACAAACGTGTCAAATTCCTCCAGTTATGCTACAGCGTTCACGGGTAAATATCACTTTCTTCTTGCAGGATTATCGGCTGTTTAACCTTTGACCTGTAAGCAGGTTTGACTCGCTAGGAAGGCCAGCAGATGTTGTGGTGCGTCATATGAGAATATCCCCAACAGATCCCATATATTGTATGTAAAACACATCACTTTTTTAAATTTTTATTACAAAAAGTGCAATGTAGACAAAATCATATCACACACCTACTGCAATACAACTGTAAGCATTTAAGAAGGTACCTGCTCTTATGCCTACAGGCCATAAGTGATAATCCCCTTGATATGATTGCCTGAGACAGGCGACTGACAGGTGGCAGGCAAACTTCATACAAGAAGCAGAGAGCATCTCGATTACAAAATCCTGCGAGTCACGTCACAGAAGTAAGCCAGCTTTGTGAACTCACAGGACACCTTAAGACAGCCTTCAGGTCCCGGGGGTCAAACTGCAAAACAAAATGCTATCACATGAGGGGGAGATACACAAGTACAGTATAGGAGGGAGGCTACTTTCCTAATAAAAACACAACTCTGTCAGAATGTGTGGAAATGAACATTAACACTTATGTAAGACTATTATATTCTTAGATTCACTAAAAAGAAAGAAAACAAACTTGGTTCTAGTGTGAACATTAGCTCCACTGCAGATTTCACTTAACCAGAGGTCTGAATCAGAGAGCTCCTCATGGTCAGGTGCAAATCACATTGATGAGTAGATGTCATCAAATCAATCTGCCAGTGACGGGTTTTATCTTGGCTCTACATTTCCCTCTAGTGGAGATGTTAGTGCATCAGAGAAGACCATCATGTTTACACACCTACAGTACAGCATCCATACATCCACAATCTCATCTTTGCACCTTAACAGAGTCATGGGCCTCTGCTGGAGTCTGATACCAGCTCCCACCGGACCAACACACCCTGGACTGCATATTCCTTTTTAAAATCATGATTATATGTGTTTTTTGAAGGTTTAAAATGCCTTTTTGGCTCTAAAGACAGCATCTGGGACAATCAGGCTCATGCTGTATCAATAATACTGAATATTGCTCTGGTTGGAATACTTGGTGGACAGTGTGTGTACTATTCTAGGCATGAATGATGGCATTTATGAAGAACAGGGTACTCATCATCTTGCTGCACAACAATAATATCCACTGTTCTCCACTTAGTCCAAAAGCTGGAACACAGAGAGAAAAAAAAGAACGTTTGTTACTTTCTGTTCCTTCCATCCAGCCTCTCCCTGTCTACAATTCCCCTCTGTGCCCTCCGTCTGAAAAGTACGCAGCCTACTTTAGAGGCACCAGAAAGAGCTCCCAGAGCGTGAACCTGCACCTATACAACGCCCTGCTTTCACTTTTGCAGGTGGAATTGCATTACGACGGTAAACACTGAGATATCAAATGGTGTAATCACATCAGGGCAGGCTGTCCAGGGCAGAATATATCATCCAGAGAGCTTTTAAAAACAGCCGCACGTTTCTTCCCAGAAGAGTCAGGCGCAGGCAGCCCTGCCAGGCACTCTGAGTAAACATATTAATCTTACAGCTCTGCAGGGATCTGAGCAATTAGATGATGAAGAAGAAGAAGTCCATATACGGCTGCCCGTGTTGTATCAGGCACTTCAGAGGGGAGCATTGCAAGAGAGACAGTGTTTTATGGCTGCTAAGCAAAGGGTAGATTTCAAAGAGAAAGAAAAAAAAAGGTGTAGACCTTTTTACATGGTTTTGGGATGATATAACCATGATGTCAGGGAGCAGGAGGAGAGCAAAGACAATCCTTTGTGAGGGGGCTGAGGGGGGGATGGGGCTCATCTGACTGAGGAGAGCAGATGTCAGGATGACAGGAGGGCTTCCCCACACCCCTGCCTCACTGGACAAACACACACACACACATACACATACACACACATACGCACACACGCTGCATCCCCCAGTTACCATGGCAACCAGGCCAGGAAAGCGACCATAAAATGTGCCGAATAGGGGAAAAAAATGGGGGGCTATATTAACAACATAAATAACGACAAAGGGCTCATATTGTAGAAATACTGCGAGCTGTGAGGGTGACACACACGGGATATCGTCAGGACACGCGCTGACAGCTTTCCACGATGCGCCACACAGCGATCCGCTGGCTCACGTCATGTTTTCTCTCTCTCTCTCTCCAGCTGATTCACCAGAAAACACCAAATATATTTATATATAAATAAATAAAAGCGTGTAGGAGAAAAGGAAAGGAAAGCGGGGAGGAGGGGAGGAAAAGAAAAAGAAAAAAAAGAAAAGGGGCGCCTCCATGCCGTCGCCTATTGGGCGGACTGGTGTGGGAGCTGCAGACAAGACGCAGCGCGTCTCGAAAGCTGAGGACCATAGGCGTGGTTTTGGATGGAGATGCCCCCGCTGGGATCCCCACCTGCCGTCACACAGTCCCACACCCAGCTGCTGCAGCTTTCCTCCACAGCCACCACCGCGGACGGACGAGCTCCGACCGTCCTCCTCCCCCTCCACGCACTCACACACACACACACACGCCCCTGGCAGCGGGAGCTATTGATTTGCCACTGATTGTGGATGTTTGCTGCGCCGTGGTGCTGGTGGTGGTGGTGGACAGCCGGGTTTTAGTGCCCTCCTCCGGCCTGCAGCAGCAGCAGCTCCGCACCCAGCGCGGCTCGCTTCATGTGCACCGCTCTCTCTTTGACGCGCAGCCAACGACATGATGGGGATTTTACGCAGGAAGCCCGGCACATCTGGGCTGCTCGGCTTGCTCCTGGTGGCGTGTTTTCTGCGGGCAGTGGACGGCAAGAGAGCCCGGCAGCCCCGCTGCCCCTCAGCCTGTACCTGCACCAAAGATAATGCGCTGTGCGAGAGCGCAGGACTCATCCCCCGCACCTTCCCCCCTGATGTCACATCACTGTAAGTCCTTCTTTGATCCTATGCATTCTGTACAATCTGATGGTTAGGATGTGCATCCTGCTATGATGCCCCTGCCTCTGGTGCACACACTGTACTGTAGTGAGGCTGCTCCTTTCTGCGCATCAGATCGCTCTCTGCTCCCTCTTCACAGATCGTTCGTCAAGTCTGAATTCACTGAAATCCCCAAGGAGAGCTTCATCCACACGCCTGCCCTGTTCCTCCTGTGAGACATCTTCCTGTTTTTCTGCTCTTCTTCCATTCTTTGTTATTGCCCACTGTCAGTCCCCAAACGCCATGTTGGTCACTGGTGCCATTATGGGAATGAGGAGCTTAAAAAACAAACAATGATTCAGGAGAAAAATCACTTTTCCCAATGCTTTCCCCACATCAGCAGTGGATGGTATCTGTAGGCTTTCAGCCGAGTCGTGACTTATGTTGTATTGTGTGCATTTATTTGTGGGGAATCCCTGCTTTTGTAGAGGGGAATCCCCTTTAAGTCAAGCCTGATGGTGAAGAGTATTGACTGGATCCTGGGAAGCAAACATGTTACACTGCAGAAATCCCAAGAGAGCATTGGTCCATGTCATTGATTAATCTGAATACTATACAGAGAAAGGAGAAGGCTTTCTGCCCATATTTCAGAATATATATACATATATTTATACATATATAAAATCCAATCTGTGAGCAGGAATAATGATATATTCTGTGTGCAGCCTCTTCACGGCCAACAACCTGGAATCTATAAGCGAGGATGCTTTCCTTGGGCTTCCCCATCTGGAGTATCTGTGAGTAGATGGCTGTATAACTTTACTATCCAGTAAGCTGCGTCTAGATTGTCTCCAGTCTAATGCTCCCACTCCCTCGACACCTTTTCAGGTTCATCGAGAACAACCAGATTCAATCCATTTCGCCAAATGCTTTCCGTGGACTGAAGACCCTGGTGCATCTGTAAGTATGCAATAGAAACTGGTATTCTCTGTCTGAAATGGGATTGGTCAATGACAGTGTGATTTATCAGTTTCTCAGTCATGTCATGTCTAGGTGGTATTTACCAGAGGAATCAGACTTCAGGAGCAGGCAAATATTGTTCCAACACAATGCTGACAAAGTTTGTTACTACCAGGAAGACATTTCTAAGGACAATGTGCATTTGGTAATATGTATAGAATTAACGGGTGAATCCTGTCACCTTCAGTTTAGATTCGTCACATATTCAGCCACACAAAACCAAAATGACAAAAACATAACACAGAGATTTAGAGATGCAACTCTGAGAAACTGAAAATGTCTTTTCCTCAATTTTGTGTCAGAGAAAGCCATAAAACGGCTGAGGAGGCAGCTCTAAAAATAGCTTAATATTTCCTGAAACCCACAATGAACAGCGTTCCTGCTTTTGTTCTACAGGGTGGCAATATGGTGCCCGAGCTCTTAAAACAGATGTCTTTCTATTTCACTGCAAGTAAACGCAGCGAGAGCCACATCCCCTGTTTCATTTTCTGAATAGTTCCTCTTTCCAGAGGAAAATGTGCATCATTAGCATTTAATAGTACAGAGAGGATGTGACAGGCCCAGTGAATGGATGATGAAACACGAACAATAGGCAGGACATGCAGTCAATTGTCTCAAAGCCGCCACCATTTTTCCTATTTTCCAGGAGCCTGGCCTACAACAATCTAGAGACTCTGCCCAAGGATTTGTTCAAGGGTCTTGAAGCCTTGACAAAAGTGTGAGTATGAATTTCAACCTGAATGATCTTTAAACAAAGAAATAAATCGCTCAGTCTTACGTAACCGAGACATAATGCATGCGATTGTCGAGCTCTGCTATATATAAAACACTGTATCATTATTCCACTTCGGCCGAGGCTCGAAAAATGTGTGGGTGGTGCTTTTAACACCATTAAAATTACATGCAGCCCGGCGAGGGAGCGAGATAGTTTGCCATCTATCACCCACTGAAGACGTTCGGTTCCCTCATAGTCACTCTTGATATTAATGAGAGCTGGGGAGTGAAGCAGTGAGGGCCGGGGAGCCGAGCCGGCGGCCACACTGCACTGACAGCGTTAGAACATCTGAACTGAGAGGTTTCGTGTCGGCCGCCCAAGCCACTGTTGAAGAGAGTGTGTGGCGGGCTGTCTCCCTCCAGGGACCTGCGGGGAAACCAGTTCACGTGTGACTGTAAGCTGAAGTGGCTGGTGGAGTGGATCTACAGCACCAACGCCACAGTGGATCAGATTTTCTGTAAAGGCCCGGCCGCGCAGCTCAACAAAAAGATCAATGATCTGGTGCCGCAGTCCTTCGACTGCATCACCACAGGTGGGGAGCAGAGAAGGAGCCGCAGCTTTGGTAGAACCTTCATCACTGTCCCCGCTGCCTTTTGTACAAAGTCTTTATCGTCTTGTATTTCTCTCAGAATTCGCCTCCTATCAGTCCATGAAGTTTGAATCCATTTCGGTGGAGGCGTTTTCCTTCGGGAGCGACCAGTATGTGGTGTTTGCACAGCCCTTCATTGGGAAGTGCAGCTTTCTGGAGTGGGATCACGTGGAGATGGTGTTCAGAAACTATGACGAAATCGACAGTAAGTACAGCAAAACCCGAGGCGAGGGCGTGAAGGTTGGAGTCAACGCAGAGTGAAACCGTCTCCTTTCTTTTCTCTCTGTCCAGGCATGTCCACGGTGATCTGCAAACCTCTGGTCATCGACAGCCAGCTCTTCATCATCGTGGCTCAGCTGTTTGGCGGCTCGCACATCTACAAGCGCGACACCTCCGCCAACAAATTCATCAAGCTGCAGGGCATCGACATCCTGAAGATCCGCAAACCCAACGACGTGGAGACCTTCCGGATCGACGGCGAGTCCTTCTTCGTGGTGGCGGACAGCTCCAAGGCCGGCTCCACCACCATCTACAAATGGAACGGCAACGGGTTCTACTCCCACCAGTCGCTCCACCCGTGGTACCGCGACACGGACGTGGAGTACATGGAGATCTCCTCCAAGCCTCACCTGATCCTGTCCAGCAGCTCCCAGAGGCCCGTCATCTACCAGTGGAACAAGGGCACCAAGCTGTTCGACCGACGCACCGACATCCCCGAGATGGAGGACGTCTACGCCGTGAAGCACTTCCACGTCAAGTCCGAGCTCTACATCTGCCTGACGCGCTTCATCGGCGACTCCAAGGTGATGCGCTGGGACGGCGCCCTCTTCAGGGAGCTGCAGACCATGCCGTCGCGCGGCTCCATGGTGTTCCAGCCCTTCTCCGTGGGCAGCTGGCAGTACGCCATCCTGGGCAGCGACTACTCCTTCACCCAGGTGTACCGCTGGGACGCCAAGAAGGGCGAGTTCGTCCACTTCCAGGAGGTGAACATCCAGGCGCCGAGGGCTTTCTCGCCGGTCTCCATAGACAACCGGCAGTTCCTGCTGGCCTCCAGTTTCAAAGGGAAAACGCAGATTTACGAGCACCTGGTCATCGATCTGAGCAACTGAGTGCTCCTCCTCCTCCTTTTTTTTTTTTTTTCTTTTTGCCTGAGAGATACCGACTGAAAGAAGTTACCAGATGATTCCAACTTTCACCTCCTTCTTTTTTTTAAAGAAAAAACAAAAACTTCCATTGCAATCAGTGATTAATAACGCATGTATCCCAACCAAAGTTTCTTTGGCTGAGGTGCATGCTCAGGTCAGTAGATGCCTCCCACGTCAGGATCAGATCCGACATGCCGCCGAGACATTAATGCATGAGCAGGGCCTCGCGCAGGCCGTCCCTCCATGAAGAACGCAGCAGCCACACGCATTCATCTTTTCCTTTCTGCATAGGCCAGCAAATTTCTTTTTTCAATTTGTTGATGTTTTTTGCCTTTTTATTTGCGCGTGTTCAATGTTTCATGTGACTTAGCAATGTTTATACATTTGTAATCATATATATTTATCTACAGAAAGTAATAATCTTTTTAACCTGTTAACACGACGACGTGAGCAAATCTGCCAAAAGGAAATGTTTACAATTTTTTCTGTCTTTCCACTTGTACGCTATGAGACTTGTAAATGAAGCTTTTGTAATTAATGAGGGACCACGCCAGTTAGATACATATTTCTTCAAGAAAATCGTGCAAAACTCCTGTTTATAATTTGGAAAACGTCAAGGGAGAGGTTGTGTGAGACGCTACCCGTAAACACTTCCGATCCACATTTTTATCGTCGTTGGTTTTTAATGTATTAAAGAACTGAAAATACTGTTTTGCATAAGAAGTATGGAAAACATTTTAGGCTATTTTAACAGACTGAAAACGAAAACTGAGGATATTGTTCATAACGCTTTACCTTTGACTAACATGTATGCAAAATACATAATTTGTGTCATGATTAGGATTAAGTTATTGACTAATATCATGCTATTCAGAGTCAATAAAGGTTTACATTACTAAATGTGACATCTCAATTGCACTCCCTGTTGGCACTGGAGAAGTATGACACCCATACATACACCCATTATCATCTCACCTGCTTCATGCCCACTGGGTTTGTGTTCTGGTACCTATCTATAACACACTATCTCACTCATACTTGAATATTTTTACCTGAATATTTTTGGACCGTGGGGAGGAAAACAGATACTAAAATGAAGTAAATACAAACAAATAAAATCCTTTTTATTTTCTCCAACAAAGTGCACGCCTCAATTCTACAAAGCAGCACATTACAATGTAATGGAATAAATACAAGAAAATCCGCTGAATTAAAAAAACAGAAAAAGAAAAAGAAAAACACAAGCAAGGAGATACACAAGTGCCTGCATAATCACACTGGTGGCAGGACTAAATCAGGCTCTTTAGATAGGCTCGGCGACACAGGCTGCTTCTTTCGTGGTGATTGTTGTTTGACTTTTCATGCATCTTCAGTCCTTTGGATAGAGACGTTCCTGTCCTCCGCTTTCTAAAGGAAACCAATTTAAACCCTGCTTTTTTTTTTTTTTGTAATTGAGGACTACCAAACTAACACGAAAGAAACACAGGTGCATACTCTCATGTTCATACACATCACCCTGGAAAACTTGTGCAACTGCAGCAGGATCTCCGAAATCACCGACCCACTGCTGAGAGAAAATAAAGTGAACACATTTTCAGTTTTAACTGAAGTTACTACTCAAGTCTATGTGGTGCAACTTTTTTCTGTAGGCAAATAAAATATGACATAAAAGGCAAGGGAGCACATCCCTAAATATTCAACAAAATAATTTAGTGCTCTTTAAATAAAATTAAAAACACTATTTTCATATGGAGGCTCTTTAAAAAAAACAAGAATTAAAAAAAAACTCACAGACTGAAAGGATAATGCTTTAAGAGACATCAATTATATTAGGAAAGAACTCAAATCCCATGAAAAAAGACATTATTGACAATAAAATTCTGTACAGAACGGAAAATCAATATACAATACAGTACCTGCAGATGTTATGCATACAGTACAATTCTCTTTTTACATAGTTTTAGTATGGGCTCCAGCCTGACCTATATACTTACTGAACACAGGTGGAAAAGCGGCTATGTTAGCTTTCAGTAAATTTTAATGGTTATTCAGCAATGAGCGCAGATCTTGTAGTAGGCGTTTTAGAACAAAAAAAAAAGAAAAACAAGAGAGATCGAAAAACATTATTGCAGGATGGTCATTTTCATTTGCATACTGCAGTGTGTTACATGAATGTGTCCCATGACGAGGAGCAGCGGGCTGATGAGAGATACAAGAGGTTCCGGACGGAAGAAAAACAAAAAAAGGAGGAGGGCGGGTGGGGGTAGCTGTTTTTTGTTAGCTCTCCATCACAGAGGTTACACCTCGCGATATCTCTCTGATCCACTACCCTGTACAGTACATTCGTGGCCAGTATTGCACATTACCAGCCGATTCCACCCTGATTCTGCGCGGCGAGGACCTTCAGTGCTGAATTTTGTCCTGCAAGTCAACACTAATCCAGTGAAGAGGCGAGACCAGAGCTCACCACGGACTGACTGGGGCTCCATCTGCCGTCACAGTTTGAGCTCGTTGGCAATTTTGCAGGCGATGTTCTTAAAGGCGATGGACGTGCCCGATATCCTCTTGAAGCGCACGCCGTTGAGCGAGAGGCGGGGCAGCTTGCACACCTCCATCTCCCACTGGACCAGGTTGTCCTGGCGAGCGTCGCCGTGGACGCAGAAAAGCAGGAAGCGTTCGCGCTGCTCGTAATCGCAGCTGTTGGCGTCCAGGACCTTCCGGATCTCCCTCATCATCTCGGCCGGCTCCATGGACGAGGTGGTCTTCATGCTCCAGGTGAAACGCAGCGAGCGAGGCTTGGAGTCCCGGCCGCCGTCCTCCTTAGTGTCCCCTGACGCACTCCTACACAGACAGAGGGAGAGATGGAGACGGCATTAAAGCAGGCACAGGCTCGCTACGTGATCCTTGAAATAAGGTCTGAAGCAATATCCACATACAGAACAACTCAGTGTAACAGGATCTGTGACATGGGATTGTGCGGACATCCACAGATACCTGATAGAGACACAGTGGCAGGAATTTTGCTGTCCATACATCAGAGGGTTTTCAGTGTCCCACTGTTATTTTATACACTAGGTAGATTGTATGTTGTAGGGCCACCATTTACAAGACTGCAAGTGGGAGGTATATTTCCCGCCATTTAATCGTGTCTCCAAGAATGGTAGAGATAACAGGACCCAGTGATTTCATTCCAACTTTGAGAATTCAGTCTCAAGGCTGTGGGCTCACTTGGAAATCGCGTGGTTGGCATTAAGGCTCAACAATGAGTCAAAGCCATTTTTTCTCTCCAAACAGTGTTGAATCCTCACACCTCGCAGTGATCTGTAGCCAGGGGCTCCACTGAACAGCTGCTCAACATTGAAATAATGGATGCCAACAAAGCAGGAGAAGAAAACTGGCTGTTTCCTCAGTTCATTACACAGATACAATGATCTGAACCAAGTATTTATCACAGACAATACGTTTCTCTATCGCATTTTGAAACAAGGTGCAAATTGGGTGTCTGCCTAATCCGTTCCTCACCTTGGTGTTTCTGTCCTGGCGCTGGCCTCTCCCTCGCTAGGCACCCTGAAATAAACCAGGAACACAGTGTTACTCCCACAGTCTTAGTCAACACAGGCTCCCCCACCCGCTACCAACACCAACCCCCATCATCACTGGACACAGAGAGAGAGAGAGAGAGAGAGAGGGGTGTCAGGCATCATGCCAGGAAAGAATCCACAGTCCTGGGTATCAGGGTTCAGCACAAAATGAGGTGACTGTGACTTCTCGAGGCACGTACTCTAAGTGGCTCCTTCACAATGACCAAATGCATCATCCCGTCTAGTGTGCGCTACCTTTCCTTAATCCCCTCTGATCTGGGAGGAGCGCTTCTAAATCATTGCTCGGGCCTCTGTAAAATATCTCTTAAGCTGCGCATGGCGATGTGGGGGAGGAGTAAGGAGAGGCAGAGGCAGCAGCCCGAGGAGCAGATATCATGGCCTGGCTTAGTACGGGACAAGCTTGTGAGCCGTGAGCTTCGATCTCGAGGCAGTGGGCACAAGGGGGGAGGAGACACACGGCATAACACAGGGGGGTGTCAGTAGGCAAGGACGTGGTGTGGTGAGCAAGTACGCAACGGGTTAAGGAAACACGGGCCAAAGTCATAGTGGGCACAGTGAGGTCTTTTCAGGTGGGTTTTTAGACAAGGGGGGAGAGGGGGAGACAGGTGCAGCAAGCCATGTGTTCTCCTACCTCCGGGTGGACCTGAAAGACAGAGCTCTATGCAGGGAGAGAAGGAGAGAGAGCGGTGAGCCTCTAGCACACGGGCCAGCGTGAAGGTGACACGAGGAGCTCAGGAACGAGCCTCTATCCTTTGCTCGTCAGACTGAGAGCAAAGGGTAAAGAGTGCACAGGTACCGTAAAGCTCACAGAGAAGACAGTGCGTCTGCTGGAAAGAGGCGGGGACAGCGTGCCGTGCTTTCTCTCCATCAACACCTCAGTGGATGAGTTTTCAGTGCCTCTGCATGTCACTCTGCATCAGCCGCTTTTAGCAGTTTATTCTATACTTTGGTGTTTAAGGCAGGAAAAAAAACCAAAATGCTGCAATACCAGCATGAAAAACTAAGAAAATGAGTGTGAGGAAAAAAGTGTGATGGCAATAAATGTTTCAGCGCCTACTTCCCAGCAGCAGAGGACATTTATAGAAATCCATATCAAGCATATCTCAAGCCAAGACAAATAGGAATTAGAGCCATTTTACAGTGACAATATTTGATGTTAAGCTCGACTTTGGATTACGACATTGATCAACAGAAGGGCAAAGCTCTGATGGACTAATTTCCTCAATCAATCAACAATCCATCAGGAAAGGTACAGAGACATAAAAAAGCCGTCCAGGTACAGACTGTATAAGGTGTCTTGTAAATCCATCCTCCGCTGTCAGATTACACAGCACTGCTGCAGATAAAACAGCAGTTAAAACCTGGGTCGACTGAACATGGAAATCACTGTCCCTGCCTTGAGTGTGAACGCCTTGGCTGCCAGGCGTGACATGTGTCAACGCGGCGGCTCGTTCAGGTCGTATTATTAGCGCTGCGGCAGCAGGTGACCGGCACAGGGCGGAGAAGCAGACGAGGGGAGGCGGGGAGAGAGGGGGTGGGCTGCATCAGCGAGTAGGGATATGGAGACGCTGGCACGTGGAGATATAGCAGCGAGGCTAGGTAAAGCATGGATACCACCTAGAATCAAACTGATATTAATTATTCTAAATGATAAAGCCCGCTCCTGTGTGCCAGCGCTCCCACTGCTATTTCAATCTGGCGGCGCGCTGACCGCCATCTGCTGCGAATAAAACGGAAAATAAGCACCAGATACAAAAAAAACAAACCATCACTTTTCTTTTTTCTGTTTTTTGGGGGGTTTTGTTTGCGATCTTTCGGTCTCTCGGCTGACCTGCGGACAAACTTTGAGGTGATCTTGCTGATGATCCCGGTGGACGTGCCCCTGCGCTGCTGGGCCAGGGCGCCCGTGTCGTGGGACAGCGTGGGCGAGGCCGGCGGCCCGTTGTAGGTGGCGCTGCGGCGGTCCCGGAGCTGAGCCCCGTGGAAGGTGCTGCGGCTGGTGGTGCCCCGCGGGAAGCGGTTCTTCTCCGGGGTGCTAATACTGTGTGCAGAGGGGGAGGTGGACGGACCCCGAGGAGAGGAGCTGCAACGACCATCAGAACACAAATGGAGAAATCCATTCACAGCTTCTTATTCAAGGGGGACCTAGAGAGGATGATTGGTGTATTTATCCTTGTCCTCTGATGTGAAACATGGAAACTATGCAACATTTTTTCAGTAACAAATGTGTGACGCTATTCTCAAATCTATTATACAATCATACTTTTAGCTGTGGGTGTATTACAGTTCATTCCTCAACAGATTTCATCCCCATCCAGCAACAATACAGCTGTATCCTTTGTCCATTATTATCTATTTAGATAGTTGTTAACATTTTATTCAGACAGTTTAAAATATATTTAATAGAAAGTGTTATAACCAAGTTTACCTCTACAAGATTGAATTCATTACTGGTATGTAAAGACTCAAACCGTCGGAGGATAGAATGTGTCAGTCAAAAACGTCAGTTGGAAACGTCAGTTGGAATAGAATTCTGAGACTGATGGAACAGATCATACTCTGTTAGTCTTTTATGTCCTGTTAATTGTCATTTTTATGTACTGGTGATCGTCCTTTTTGTCAGTTAAACACCTTAAAGACAGCAAGAAGTTCCTGTCTGACCTACCGCCCCAGGTTAAACAATGGATGGAGCTTAGTAGTACATATCTTTATCTATAAGATCTTATATGTTTGAACCAGATATCACATGATCAGACTTAACACACTTTGCCAGTTTTGAGGACCCAGTGGTTTTTTTGTTTTTATTTAACAAAGTTCTTTTACCTTCTACGTCCCCTTTAACACTGTCATTCAAAGGTCTGTCATGATGTCCAACTTTGTCAACTACTGATCTTTAACATGAAACATTCACACCTGTGTGACCCCTGGGCTGAGCATGCGAGGGTGCAGGTGGGAGGAGACGGAGCCGCTCACCTGGCCTTGAGCTCCGTGTTGTCGTCGATGGGGGGCAGTGTGCTTTTAGAAGGATGCCCTGACGACGACATGGACTTGGTGTGACGAGGTCGAGTGGAGCTGATCGCCGTGGACGGGGTGCTCCCCGACACCTCGGTCAGACTGAAAACATTTCATGGAGACCTTGCGTCATCACACACACACACGGAGGCCGGTCCACAGCCGGTCACCTGCACCGTGAATGAGCGTGTGCTCACCTGCTGTCCTTGCCGTTAGGAATCGCCGAGTAGCGGTCGGTGGAGGATCGTTCACACACATACGTGTTCCTGCGCGTCATGGATCCGTTCGTCTGCTTGGGTACAGAGGGATCGTGTTAAAAGGTAGATACAAAATTAAAACTGACGTATAAAGTGTAAATATACAACTATTATAATATAATATTAAACTATATGACTGTTTTTAAGTGTAAAAAGGGGACCGGGAGGGCCACCCTCGATTTCATTTTCGGATTTTGATTATTTTTTTGTTAAATGGAACGGAAATTTCTTCAAAGCCCAATTCGTATTCTGAGAGTAGAACTCGTAAATCAAGGTTCTTCTGTACTTCCACGTCTACATGTGGATTATGCAGACACTGTGGTGAAAGATTATGAGGAATATCATGGTTGAAGGATGAAGGGAGAACAGCCGGATTGGAGACAAATGGTGAGGTAAACTGATACAGAGATACACATTGCACAATTTCTCAGGAAAAGGCAAAAACACGTTACCTAATCATTGTGGAATAGCCAGATCTGGCACAAACATTCAGATCTGGCTCAGATCTGGCACACAGGATGTAAGTTCCAGGAAGCCCGACCATTTGCATGTGTGTCTATGTGTGTGCCTGCACGCGTGTGTGTGTATGTTTGGTGTGTGTGTCACGCACGAACAGAAGGGTATAAAAGATCATGTCCACGTCAGGAGCTTTGGAATTGGGGGTAGGAATTGCTCTAGATACTTGGTGTCAAGTGAGTGTTGGCGGGAATGAGTCCTGACCATATTACAATAAATTCCCCCGGATGGCTGAGATCTGTGTCTCTTTTCCACAGTAGCCCTTGCGCTCACCCCCACAGCGCTCGTCGTCTTCTTCCTCTCCTGCACGCCCAGCGGAGACGCAGGCACGTCTCCTTTGGAGGTGCTGAGCTCCAGCCGGCGTGCTCCGTCCCACTCCTCCCGGTGGTCGCTCTCCACGCTCAGGGCCTGGCCGCGCTTCGTGTACGACACGGCCGGCGGCACAGAGGGACCCACTGAGAGAGAGAGTCAGAAAGAGAGAGCGAGGGAGAG
Source organism: Karalla daura (assembly GCA_029224185.1). NCBI lineage: Eukaryota > Metazoa > Chordata > Actinopteri > Chaetodontiformes > Leiognathidae > Karalla > Karalla daura. The sequence continues at coordinate 16,235,435 of CM055200.1, read as the reverse complement.
AGAGACATGATTAGATACTTTCCAAACACATCACTGTTTCTAAAGCACAAGTATCTGGGACTTTTAGATGGGGGGGCAGGACAAGAGACAGACAGTGTTTTTGTGACAAAAAGCACCAAGCAAAGCCACTCCAAGCCGAGATTTAGACAGTCAGTCCGGTGGATCCAACATAAACACTCGGTGACAACACACTGTTCAATATGTCGTACAGCTACAGAAGCCAAGGTGAGCAGGTACGAAGCAAAAGCTGGTCCCCTCCTCATGCTTTGAGGTGCTCTTCCTGAGGGAGCTGCAGGGATGCAGCCAGCCAGCAGATGGCGCCAGACACAATGGTCTCCACATGACTTGAGAGGAAGTTGCTACACAACCAACGCAGTGTGGAGGCTGAGTCACTGATCGGAGCATTTTAAAATACCGAGAAAGACCAGACGTGAAAAATGGCTTTTGTTCGATGTGTGCCTCTTTTAATTGATTTATTTTTCTAACTGATAAGTGGATTAAAGGGGACCGAGAATGAAAAACACCTTCACCCCAGATTTGTTGATTAACCTTAGTCTATACCTAGACAAAGATATACAGCAGGTCCAAACACATCACGACATCATCTTTCATATACAAACACTGGATTCTGAAAAATAGCAGCTTAAATTGAGCAAATCTAAACAATGATCGAATGTGGCGTACTGTAAAAAGTATGAAGCAAGCCATACTAGGCCCTACCTCTATCATAATAATAATATTCTGTTCAGCTAAAAGAGTACAAGAAGGCAATTTGGTGAAGTTTTAAGTGATTTGACAGTATATATGCTCCTACAATAGTTGTTCGTCAATACCTGATTCCTCCTCTGTTTCACACTTTCATTAATCCGAGTGGCAGACAAGATCAGAACATGATGTACCTGCACCTAAAACCTGGATTGTAAAAAAGGGGTTTGTAAAATCCCATACGAGGGGTTCAATAGCTTCTAGCTTCTTCTAAATATCATTCTAGGTCCCCTTTAAGCTGGTTATGTTGGTTCTTCTATTTGTTTGCTTTTATGGAGCTTGATCAGGTTGATTCGATTCATGAAGAGCACCAGAGGTGCCGCATGCATGCCTTGCTCGGAGGCAGGCAGGGGCGGCCCGGGTTTTGGCGTCTCTTCGTCGAGCCAATCGTCAGCGACCGGGAGCAACTTCCCCCCCCAACCCCCAACACAGCACGCAGCCACCAGCACTCTCAGAGCTGGGAAGGACGGGGTTACTTTACTTGGCTTCTCTACGACACCACCACCACCACCACCATCATCATCATCCCCACCATGATCACTGTAGCGGCGCTGCTTCTGATTGGCCGAGATGCTGCGCGTGACCTTGGGATGGGCGGGAGAGATGCTGGAGCTGTTGTTGATGTCACTGGTGGGCCGCTGCCGCTGGCCCAGGATGCTGTTAGTCAGGGGCTCGCTCCCCTCGAACTGAGACGCAGAAACACAGGGTCAGGGTCTCCGTTTATGTGTCATGTCGTATTGACTAATGATGGGGGGAAAAAAAAGGTGAAGATGATTCCCTGAATAGACTGACCTCTGGAGCTTTTCTTCCCAGCAGCAAGTAGGTGGCCATGACATCATCGTACTTCTGGTTTTGCAGAGACTCTGTGATCTCATCTTTAGGGAAGCCCATCGTCACCATGAGCTCTGATGTGGGGAAACAAGATGGAGTAAGTCACAGTCAGTGCGCTGGGTATGACACCAGGTGTGGCATCCACACACACACACACACACACACACTCACATACACACACACAGGGTCAGACGCACCTATTCTGGATGAGTCGCTGAAGTCGGCCTCGGGCTCGATGTAAGGTTTTAGCTCCTCCTCCTCGTGACCCACATTCATCCAATGGTCTTTCATGATTTGCTAACAAAGGAACAAGACGGTGGGAGCTCATGTGGGTCCAGTACAATCGGTTCAGCGGTAATTTCAATCATTAATCTGTCGGTGGCAGACAGTCAATCGTGATCGCCGTCTATTAATTACACAACATGACAATTAAGTGCGAGGCCTGCGCCTGAGCTGACAGATGAGAGATCACGTCTTTTTTCTTTTTTTTTTTTACATCTTTTTGATCACAGGTTCCACCGGGGCCGAACACCAGCGTGATCGATAGTTATTATCGGTGGAGAAATCTTTACCATTGAACTTCGGCCTGGCTCTGAGCACGGGGGCGGCATCGACCCCGGCCAGACTGAGCGAGAGTTGAACTGACAACGGAGAAACGAGCTACAACCACCCCTAATTGCCGTGTCTCGGATGCGGTGATTTTGTTGATTCAGTTTGTTTCCCCGACAGAACAAATTCCATTTGGTTTTAATGCATCTGAAACGCTTTCCTCAGACGACTGCGCGAGACGGCGCTTTGATCTCACAGACAAATAAATCTGCATCTGATAAGGACATAAATCGACGCGTTCTGTTGTTTCGCAATTAACAACAACAGCAATTACAATCTCCGAGGCGGCGCACAACTATTCTCCCTAATCACGCAGAATGAGTCTCGGGGTGCAGGAGCCATACCTCCAGACTGCCTCGCTTGACAGGGTTGAGCACGAGCAGTTTCTTCAGCAGGTTTTCACAGTCTGTGGACATGTAGAAGGGGATGCGGTACTTTCCTCGCAGGACCCTCTCTCTCAGCTCCTATGGAGAGAGGAAACCAAACGAGGAATGAGCGACCGAAGGTTCATTTTATCCGAGACAGAGGAATTATACACACCATCTCTGCTGTTATAAAGCAGAGTTGGCAAAAAAAATCATTTTCTGTCTGTTCCCTCCCAGGAGCAACACCTCCCACGTGAATCCCGGCCATACAATCAATTATTAATATAAAAGTATTGATTGGTGCAATTTTTTTAAAAGGCTACAAACTGCTCATCCATAAATATGAATTAAAGCAGGGTAAATGGAGACGCTGAAGTGCTTTACTACATAGAGTACCAGGGATACATCACTTTGTGCTTTTAGCTTAGTTATTGAAGCAACCCAGTTCCCATCTGGGAAAAGCCAGAATCCACACAAAAAAGCTTGATTAAGATGCAGCATTTTCATTCTGTGTTGACATTTTCCGTCTAAACAAAGTCAGACCAGAACAGGATTATTCAGATGTCTGGGAGAAAGAAATATGTCCTGCAGAATGATTTATTATTACTCTTACCACTGACACAGTCAATTTGCCCCCCACGCCACAAAAACAGCTGCATCACAGTATTTCAGACAAGGCAACAGTGAATTTACCTCTTGAAAATGCAGAGAGGTGCAAAAAGCAAGCCTGACAACATCCAGAGGGATATAAAAACGTTCAACTCTTTTCAGAGTGAGTCTTTCTCCTCTGAAGGGAACCCTACAGAGGGACTGAAAAAGTTTCCATCCATCCATCTATCCGGCTAACAATGCCAACACGGCTGGTTTCGATTAAAACCTGGATCGGAGATTCGGTACGTAATCATGTCAGACCTTCAGGTTCTGTCCGTCAAACGGCAGCGAGCCGCTGACCAGCGTGTAGAGGATGACGCCCAGGCTCCAGACGTCCACCTCCGGACCGTCGTACTTCTTTCCTTGAAAGAGCTCCGGGGCGGCGTAGGGCGGGGAGCCGCAGAACGTGTCCAGCTTGCTGCCCACGGTGAACTCGTTGCTGAAGCCAAAGTCGGCGATCTTGATGTTCATGTCGGCGTCTAGCAGCAGGTTCTCGGCCTGAGGCGCACAGAGACGGAGCAGGTCAGCAGGGCGGAGTCAGACAGGAGCCACGACCGACGTGGTAAGTGGGACAGTGTTTGCAGAGTTCAGATCCTCACCTTTAGATCTCTGTGTACTATCCTCCTCTGGTGGCAATACTGCACTGCAGACACAATCTGGACAACACACATCACACGATACAACAGGTTACATAGAAAGAAATCACTCAACAAGGACACAGTTGTTTGCAGATAGAGGATAAAACATACAGCCCACAATGATGTGTGATGTATAGTTTGCATTTTTCAGATAATAACCTTGTTGGAGGTCTGAACTACTGTCTTGTGCAGAGTCACAATAAAATGTACTGTAAATGACTGATTTTATCAAACTCATCTTTGTCGAAGCACAACTTCGACATACACTCTCATCCAGCCTGAAACTCACAGCTGAGGTTTCCCTTTCATCCTGCTGATGGAGCACCAATCAATCTGAGCCAAACCGCTACGTCCTGACCTCCTCTGTGTTATTAATAGTTGATAAAAACAAAAGGACGGGCTGGCATGAGAGAACACGTCCTAGCGGGCCTGTTATAGCTGCTTTGACAGTTGACAGGGAACCGTCGTTAACATATGCAGGAACCGAACAGCAAACATGGCCGGGCCGCTCTCAGTCTCACACACACACACACACGTATTAACACATTTACCTTTCACACTGTGGATCTATCTATGCCGTGACACACAAACTGCCCACACTGCGTCTCACGCACACACACTTCCTGTGACTCATCCCAGACCACCCAGTGAGGCATTTTAGAAATGCGTGGACACCGACCATCTCCTCAAGCCACGCCGGCTAAAATAAACCCCGACCGGCACAAACACACACACACACACACACACACACACACACACACACACACACACACACGTTCTCGTTTGCTGCATGAGAGAAACGAGTGGCCGTCTGCTGCCAGAGTGTGTCAGAGCTGTGACACAGTTTGTTCTCGGGGCCTCCTGTCTCTCTCAGGCTGAGGTATCTGCTTCCACCTTCCCTCTGCAGTGGCTGACGAGGCAGTCATCGACAGAGTGACGACAGACGAGGCCGATGACTCACCTGCCTGAACTTGGCCCTGGCTTCCTTCTCCTTCATTCTGCCGTGAGCCACCAGATAGTCAAATACTTCTCCTGGAGCAGACAGAGGAGACGCACACACACATATTTTTATGTATATATATATATAGTAAGGTGCAAGCCAAACATTTTTTCATGGTACTTTACAGTGCTTGAACGCAGGACAAAACCATCCCACTCACCACCACTGGCGTACTCCATCACCAAATAAAGTGTCTTCTCCGTCTCGATCACCTCAAACAATTTCACTGTGGCGGAGAGATGGAGGGGGGAAAGAGGAGGGGGGCAGTGAGAGGGTGAATTAGAGACTCGCAGGTTTGGTCTGTGCTTAAACTGATCTCTCAGGCTGAAAGATGGAGGTTTAATGTGGGGCTGTGCAAGGTTTATCTCCTGTTAATATGTGTTTATGCTGCTCAATCCACACCTCCACCTCTGGCTTTTGTTTCATAAAGGAGGAGATTTAAATGAGTAATTATCCACTGCTTGAAATAGAAGTGAAGGAACAGCAAATCAGGGGGATGACGGTAGAAAAGCAGATTCATTAAGACTGCTGTGATTCACTGGTAATGTCAACACAGACTGAATGGAAGTATTATGGTTCAGCTGGCATCGGGCTGCTGCAGGCTCCTGTTTGGACTTACCTATATTTGGATGATTCAGTAGCTTCATTATTCGGACTTCCCTGAAGAGCTGTTGAGACACAGAAGGGAAACAATGACTTTAGGAGCAGAAAGCACCCAGCTCTGCGACTGCGCTTTTATTAACAAAAAACGTCAGGGCTGAGCAGAGGAAACCGAGCCACCAGGAACTCGATCGAGTCTGGATTACACCCTGCGGAAACATGACGGGATGTCAGGATCCCCATACAGTGCAGGCGCAGGGCAAAGCGGCCGATGCGGAGACAACAAAGCACTAAAACCCTGACCTACACAGATCAGGACCAGAATTACAACTGCACCGACATGCTGCAGTCCGGCCGGACGCCCACTGCAGAGCGGAGCACGCAGGCTCACAGCCAGTCAGACATCTGCTGCACAATATAATCATCTTAACAGGGCAGGGGAAAAAAAAAAAGAAGAGAGAGAGAGAGAGAGAGAGGTATGAAATCACGTCGGCGCCTCACTCCAGCAGTCAGAGAGAGAGAGAGAGAGAGAGAGAGAGAAAAAAGAAAGTGCAGCTCGTGATCGGAGAAGAGAGACATGCACATGGTATATAAAGGCTGAATGACGAGACATGGGGTCTAAATGGGAGTCCTGTCCTTCGGCCGTGCTGCCTGCCTTCACCCATTGTGCACTGGAGACGCGGGGGCTTACGACATCGGGAAAATGAAATAATATTCCCCAATTTAATACTTTGCAAAATACTGTGCTCTTTGTGTTCAGTGTAATAACAAAGGGGCTTATTGTGGATGGGTCTGAGGAATGACTGAGATGGACGACTGTGAACTTTTCGAGGTGAACGACAGACAGGAAGTACATGCGCATGCTTTTTAATAGATAGCTACCGAGATACCAATTTGGCCACCTTATGAAAGATCATGTTTGGAAGGCAATGGTTTTCTTGAACATATGTTTTATTGTGACATTTATGATATTGGCAGCTAAAATCAGATATAAAAATATTCCAACTAGTCTTTATTTGCCTTTCTTGCCTTATTTTTTTCTTTCCTCCTCCTTTCAGTCAGAGTCTATTGATACCTGTCGTTTGTTTACATGTCAAATCCACATTACTAACGCCTGCAACAAGGCATTCAACACTGAATCACAGAAATCAAAGCGAAGTAGAACTGAGGTCTCTCTTTAATGCAGACGGGGATAAAAAAAAAAACGTTTCGATCCAGGTTATGAGAAACCCCTAAAAGGAAAATCTCATCCTTGAGTCGATTTTCCCTCCGAGCACGATGTGTAGCGCAGTCAGACAGACAGAGGAGCGTTTAAAACCTCGTCTCCTCGGCCCCGGCTCGACTGTTTATGTCGGACGGACCAGCTCCCACAGCCACTCAGAGGTGCTGTTGAATCATTTACATTGTGCAGGGATCCCAGCCGTGCTGAGCCTGTGTCTGAGTGTTAGATTTCAACGCTGCTCACTCAGCTGGGATTTAGCATCAACTGCTACTTGAGACGAGCACAGATTTTTTTTTCTTTTTTCTTTTTGCTGATTTGCTGGGAACTGAGTCATCTTCTCATCAGTTTCACAAAATGAGAAAAGGGACAATCCCAGGCTGGACGCCGTGCTGCTGTCTGTTGCATACATGTGAGTGTACATAAGTGCGTGCATGCAACTTTTCTAATGGCCTTTTAGGACTTACATAAGCACTGGGATGGTCTCTGTTTCTAGGTCATCAAACACAGCCATTATACCAGTGCGAGCAGGCCCGGCGCTGCAGGACCTCTCAGCTACAGTCTGGTTCAACAACATGCAGGTACTCTCTCGCTTTCCCTTCAGCTCTCTGTCTGCTCTCACCTGACGCTTTCCTTCCCTCCTTCAGACACTCCTCACGCTGTTAGAATCAGCGCACACACAGTTTCTGCAAACAGCTTTACAAAAGCAGAGTTTGTTTTATTCGATTCCACTTTATTTAAAGTGACAGTTTGCATCAAGTTGAAGACGTTGAAGACGTTTGTTTGGCCGCAGCCTGGTGGAAATTCTTACTCGGTCTCAAAACAAATCAGGGAGCACATTGTTTCATGGACACTGCAATTTATTTCGAAGCAGTCCCGCTGTCCTGCTGCGGTAAACGCTCTCTAGGTCCCAACAAATGCGTCACTCACAACACACGAATCTACAATTCAATGAGACACGTTCCATTGAGAAGCAGGGTGGGAAGCGTTAAAAAAAGGGATTAACTTTAGTCTTTTTAATGGGATTTGTATCATTGACAGATCGCCCTCAGGGGTAAGGGTCGCTCCAAACCGGCAGAGTCAGTGAATCTGACACAAGTAGAGTCAAGAAGACCTCCACGATCCCGAGGCCAACGTTCGGCCGCTGAGAGGCTGCGTGCGGGCTAATCTGCTCTGCAGAGACAGAGGAACATCGACTCCAAGTCCATACTCTGGATGGAGAGAATTGATTACTGAAACGGTCGGACAGCAACACGAGACGACGACAGTTTGCGTTACACAACGTGGCAAAGTGCAAGTTTGCAGAGCTGCTGATCTGAGCTGACAGCTCATTCAGCGCGAGCTGGTTAAATAATCACCAGCAGCATCAACACAACGAAATGTGTAACCTCGTGGCCTCCGCCGCGCTATCCAGCTCTGGTATTTTTATGCTCGTTTAAAGCGTGGAAATCTAGGATTTTTACAAGTTTGGGCGTCCAAGGATATTCACTCATGTACTGTGCTGCTAGCCCTCAAGTGAAGAGCTCTCCTCGTCAACGTTTGTTCATACGGCACTGGACAGGTTAGAGGACGTACAAACAGAGCAGTCACACAGTTTTAATAATAGATGGAAATGGACTGGCAGCCTGTGTTCCCCCGCCTCCACCCCATGAGCTCTGGAAATAGGCTAAAGCAGACCCCCATGACACCACTCCGCAAGATAATGGACAAACGCATGGACACCAAATTTATAGTACCAACAATCGACGAAACTTACGATTTTATCTCCTCGTGTTTTTATTTAACTTCATTAACCCCTGTGAATGCCGCTTGTTTCCTGATTTAGACAACGTACACATATTTCATTGATTCAATCAGTTACGAAACCACGTTTTGGTACACACACACACACACACACACACACACACACACACACACACACACACACACACAGACACAGATCTTGAATCCCTGAGTGGCCCAGAACAGGGATCTTGTCCCGTGTGACAAACCCTGCTCCATATTCATCAGCTGCTGCTCTGGCCTGAGAGGTCCCCCCCCCACCCTCATGGCAACCGAGTCAATTAGAGTGGAAACACACTGACACGATAACCAGAAGATGTCCCGCCGTATGCACAAACGCGAACACACAAATCCCAGATATGCATCCATCCACGCAGACCGGACTATCTTAAACATCGTGAGTGAGTGAGTGATGGTCCAAAGGCAGCGTGTGCTTTATCTCGATCCCTTATCTCTCTCTTTCTCTCTCTCTTCTTTCTCTCTCTCTCTTTGACTCGCTTACGTCATCGCCCCGCAGCCCCTCACATGGGAGGCACGCGTGCAGCCACTTGGAAACAAAAATTAGAACAAATCTGAGACGGGCGGTGGAAAAGGTCGACAACAAACACAGGGTCTGTCAATACGGGCTCAATAGGGAGGCGGCCATCATGGGGGCTGACGGAGGATAATGAGATAGGGATCTTTGATCCGTTCACGCATTATTATCAATAATATCTACTGGCGTGGAGGGGAGTCACAGTGTGCTCGAAAAACAGCTTTTTAAGGTGCTTTTGGCCCAACTTCCTGTCATTGGAAAAATGACCTTCTTTCAGTCTATAATAAGTCTGAAAGGGTGGTTTTAGATAATCAGCAGAGATCTAATTTAACAAAACGACGACAAGAATAGCAGTAACAAAAAAAAAAAAAAAGGACAACATGCTTCACAATCGTGAATACAAACTATTTCCAATGCGCCTGAATCTCTTTAGTCTGTGCCAGTGACCTACTTCCAGCCACCCAGGGGCACCCAGACTCCCAAACTAGCCTTAATTACAGCAGCGTCCCCGTGCAGAAGGAGCCAAGCTGCAGATATCAGACCGGGAACACTTACGGGAACTGGCTGCACTATTTCAGTCACAGCAGCCACAGCTTCTCATTCAACAGCGAGGATTATTGATAGGATGAGTAGCCTGGAAGCGGCCCTCGTCTGGTCCCTCGTCTAACGAGTGCGTGCGTGTCTTTTCCCCCACTGCACACAAACACTATTTGTAAAAGAAACAAGAAAGAGAGAGAGAGAGAGAGAGACGAGGTGTCGTTCAGATGCTCCATTGTGCCGAGGGGTTGAAAAGACGAAGACGCGTATGGCTGATTCACCATCCACGGAGGAGCCGACGTCACTCTCTACCCGTCAGTCTCAGCCGGGGAGCGACGCAAACACGTAACGTAGCATGTAAACGTGGGCGCGTCGGAGCGGCCTCTGCATTTGATCCGTTTTTATGATTCATCTCGGACATCGGCGCCGTCTGTCCCATCACGTTGCGCTCGTCTGAACCAGACCAAAGCTCCTCTCGCCCGTGGCCTCGGCATCATTTCGCCGGCTAATTCGGAGTGGCAGGCGCAAGACAGACATAAACAACGGCCATTAAGAGAGCGTGACCCCCAACCCCCCTCCCCCGCCCCCATAATGGGATTTTTTATGTTTTTTCTTACAACTGACAAAAAAAAAACACTCAAACGGAGTCAGAGCGCGGCTGGGACATAGGTTTGCGGGGACCGGAGAGTTTTGCCATTGCGGGCTCTGAGCCACGTCGAGAACAGAAAAGAATTAGGGGGAAGCTGCCAGCGCCTCCGTCGCTTCATTTGCTCTCCTCGCTCTCTGCGGCTTCCTTTTACGTCACAAACCAAACAGCGCTACCTCTCTCTCTCTCTCTCTCTCTCTCTCTCTCAGTCTCTCCTGATGCGTTTTTCAACATACAGGCCTTTAATATTCGGCCGATGTTGTCATTGTCGAGGCGATGTGGAGAAACAGATTAGAGGGAAAGAGAGAGAGAGAGAGAGAGAGAGAGAGAGAGAGAGTGATGGGACAGTGGGATGAGAGCCGTGTTTGCTCAGCGAGAGAGCGGATTAGCAGCGAGGCCTATTTTGGGGCTAAAATGCCTAAAAACCATGACAACGTCAACATCCCTGACCACAGATGACATGTGATGCACTTCCCGTGGCCGATCCGAGGAGGTGCTTCGGAGGCTCAGCTGACCTCATTTCCTGTTACACCGAAAACCGCCCCGCAAAGTCACACCGGGGCAGGCGAGCGCCACTGGGCCGTGAAGGAACAGACCGGAGCTTCATTCCTAACCCCATGACTCACCGCGGCCCCCGCTAACCTCTTTTTTCTTTATCTAAATCACGTAATCGGGAGGGGAAACACCAGATCGAAGGCGAAAAGCTTGAGAAAATGGGCAATAAAAAAAACAACCGGGAAAGTCGATTTCATCCCCTCTGCCTCGGTGAAAAACTGCTCTACATCCAGGGATGAGTCGGAGGATGTTTGCATGTGTATATGATGCAGGGGAGCATGGCTGTGTGTGAAATGCTGCCAAAACTGTCAACCAAAGAAAAAGATCTTCTGTGTGTGCCAGTATATGTTATGCAGGCTTGAGTGATAGCATGTGTGTGTGTGTGTGTGGCTGTATAGGATGCGCCTGCAGAGCCAGATGGTGAGCCCGCGGCCTGGCTCCTATGAGACACACCACAAAAAGAGAGATCAGTGGCATTTTGGACGGGGTGACATGAAAGCGAGCAGAGGAGTGACGCGGGCCTCCGTCACCTCGCCTCACCCACGCTGGCAAACAAACAGGTTCATTAAAAAAAAAAAAAAAAAAGCTGCACTTTAACACTGAACAGCTTGACAGAGCGGGAGAAGGAGACGAGGTCAGCTTAAAAAAAAAAAAAAGGACAAAAAAAAAAAGATTTTTCAGACGTGCCAGAGAACGTTTCGACTTCTTCTCTCCATGCATGTAAAAAAGCCTGAGTCACTGAATCAATAATTATGCCCGTCTGTTGTTTATATCTGCCTCTAGAAATAGCCTGCCAGGCTTTACAGGGGAGGCGCTCTAACCATCAGATGTCTACACTGTGGTGAGGATCAATTTCGTCGTCCAAGAAGCTGCCCTGGCAGATCTACTGTAATTACTTTGTCATGGATGTGAGATGTGAAGAAGAAGGAGAAAAAAAAAATCCATCCCGAGCTGGAATCTGTGACGGCTTCTTAAGTTTTACGTCCGTCGCTTGCTCCGTTTTCTTTGCCGCTCTCCGGGGCGCGAGGGTCGTGACGAGAACGGAGCGAGACGAGCCGTCCAGACGGCCTCGGGGAGCGTAGTGCGAGATCCAGTCTAGACGGTTTTTGTTTTTTTTTAACAAGAGGAATGCCTCCGACTAAAACAAGCAGCCTCAGCAAAACAAGAAAAACCCCTGAAATCACTGACGTCAGTGATGGATGTTGACCAAAGTTGTAAACAGATTCGAGAGCGATTTTCACCATTAAGCGTGATGCCAACGTCAGACAGACATACGGCTTTAGTGTCTTTCTTTTTTTTTCCCCTCCAGGTATTACTCAGCCTTTCCAGGAGCGTCCGAGCGAAAGCGGTAATATAAGGCGGACGTTCCCTTTAATGCATCCATCCATAGTGGAGCTTTTACAAGGAGGGCGTCGGTGAGAGGATCGATGCGGCCCAGGAGCCCGCTGCTGCATTACAAGACGAGCTCCTGCAATGCAGATGGCACCGGCGTGTACCATTACAGCGATCTATAGAGTGCAGAGCAGAGGACGTTTCACGACGCGGACGCGTCACGTCTTTACACACACACACACACACGCACACACACGCACAGATTTCACACATCAGATTTCACAGATGGGTTACACAGCCACACACAGACGTCATTTCACGTGTAGCACCGTATATAGAAGGCCACGCAACCTGTTCAGATTTGACCCTCACAGAGCAGGCCGACTGCGGCTGACATCTGAAAGACCCTCTAAATAATTGATCAGGACGATCCCGATTGGTCGGCCGGCTCACATGATACCCCATCACCAGGCAGCGGACGACACGACCCGATGGGTACGCGACCGCCCCTGACCTCGTCCAGACCCGGAGCAGTGAAGTCGGTCTCTATGCAGCGCCACACACACACACACACACACACACTGTAAAAAGCATTCACTTCCCCACTGTCTGTGTGTGTGTGTGTGTGCAGATTAGAAACCTGCAACAATAGGCCCTGCAACAATAGAGCTTGTGCAATGAAATTCATCTCGCCGAGATTAGATGAGAGCAGAAGTTAGAGCTTTGCATTCTCACGGCGTCTCTGTGCCGATTGGCTGAAGAGTTGTACTCTCGCATCCCATTAAGATCCCAGTCTGACGAGAACAATACCGGCGACAGACCCATGCGGGAAGTGCTCAGGATGTAACAACTTGTTAAACAGATTTACTACAGTCGATGGCTTCAGGCCAGAGAGCCCAACGTGTCCGTCTACAGTTATTCTGTTTGATTATCCCGGCTCTTGAGTCCTCTCCTCTCAGACCGGTGTGGGAGGGCAGACATTTTGGGGAGGCTAATGCGTGTTATTATATCGTCATTAAGGCTGCGCTCTGCACCGATATTCTCTCACCCTTGCAGCTTGGCGGAAAAGAGACACAGAGGGCCGGGAGGACCTTGTGAGCGCATGCGCTGTTGTTTTTAAGCAGGTGTGTTAACAAGCACCCTGCTATTACCATGAGTCACCGCAACACTTAGCATAGCAATTTGTTCAACAAAGCACTAAAATTAAAACAGCGGGGACCGGCGCTATGACAATGTCCCCACGGGGAAGCGACTTCCTGTCGGTCAGCCGCACACGTGCGCCGTTTTAGACTGGGAGCAGGTGATGTTTGCTGACTCTGCCACAGAGAGCCTTTTGCCCTGTCCACATGGTCTAATCTTTGTGTCTGCATATGTGTGTGTGTGTGTTTGAGTGCGTAATCAGCACAAAGAGCTGGATTTAGGAGTCAGTAATCAGGAAACGGTCCCAAAGCCTTCTTTGTAATTGGTTATGACTGCTAGACAAGGGTAAGTGACAAACAGGCGGGCGGGGGGGAAAGAAGGGGAGGCGGGGGGTATTTTTAGCCGCTCCGAACCGCAAACCAGCAGAGTCAGTCAAGAGTCGGGTGGGAGGACGGCAGGAGATTAAACAAGCCGTGTGGTCTCTGCTGACTGCATCTGATTACATTATGTAAAAACAGCACATCCTGAGTTCAAAGAGCAGAGGGGCAGAGCGGCCAGGAGTCAGGAGCGAGTCACGGACAAGCCGTAACCGAGACGTCCACGTTACCACGAAGGCCGTAAAGCGAGGCACTCACCTTCTGTAGGCTGGTGGGATTCAGCTGGGTTTTGTCTATTATCTTCACCGCCACCTAGAGACAGGAGACAAAGAGAGGAGGGGAAGGGGGGAGAGAGAGAGAGGGATGTGAGGATCCATTTTTTTGTGTTTTGATTGGACGGCGAGGGCTTTTGTTGAAATGAACGGCGGTATCCTCCTCATTATTTCACTGCTCTGACGCCGCTTTGTCAAAACATGTCACAGCTGAGCGCTCGCTTTCTTCCCCAACACACCTCAGAGCGCTGCTGCTCACCCGTTTGTGAAGACACAAAGACGTAATGGGCAGATATTAACAAGATGTGCATCTGATCACACACACACACGCGCACACACACACACACACACACACACACATCACTAGGATAGGTAAGAGCATTCAAAATGAATGGAGTAAATTGCCCGTGTTTACAAGGTTCGTGCACCTTTTCAAAAGTCAAATTCAAGGCTTTAAACGACCATTTCGGCACTTCACATCTGTCAATCAAATGGCTAGATAGAAAAAAAAAAGATTACTTCACTTACATTACACAATAAAAAGTGGCTTGATGCCATAAACAACCAAAAATGCAAGACTTTTGACATTTGAAATGCAGGGAAACGATCTTCCTTGTAAGTGGACTTGGCCTTAAACTTGAAACAAAAATCGAATTTGAAGCCCTTTCAGGTATTTCCTCAAGCCTTTGAGAAAACACCCTCTGCAGGGTGAGCTGCTATAAGACTCCAGAGCCGTGCTACGACCACTAAACACGTCACAGACATAAAACGTGCAATAATTTAAGACTTTAATTATTCCTAACAAATGCAAACGACAGCGGGGGTTTACGACGTAACCACAGGCAGCGTCTCGAGGAGTTTCTCGGTCGGCCCGACGGTCTGAACCTCTCTGGAGCTGCACGCGGCCATTACAAGCCTGTAGCGGGGTTTAGACTCCTCGACTGTGTCTTCACAGTCCATTTCACAGAGTTAAACATTTTAGCTGGTGTTTTCTCGGCCGCGTTGGAGGAGTGAGGAGATGCTGTAAATACCAATAAGATCCAAGCTTTTTGTTCCCGGCAGTGCAATTAAAGTGTTTAGACCGTCGCTTTCAGCATGCTCAGAGCAGGGGAAGCTCAAGTACTGAAACGTGAAAGGTGAACTGTCCAGGTTTTAAGCGTGGTGTTTAAACATGTTTCCTACGATTTCCATATGTTATTTCACCTCCTCAATTCATAAAAGGAGATTTCTGAGGTGGAAAATCAGCCAATCCTGAGAGTTTCATGAAAAGTGATGGTGAATCTGTAAAGCGCTCTGATTTTTTTTCTTCCCGAGCAGTGAGGCTGTGTTTGTGCCTGAGGGGGGAGGGGGGGGGGGGGGTTATGCAGGCAGCCAGGCAGTCATGCTCAAGGACCCTCCCCTCACTCGCCCCGCGGCCATACAGACCGCAGCAGCCCAGGCAGCAGAATTACACAAGCACGGCAGATAGAGGCCGGGTCGGGTTTTATGCAAAGGCGCTGAGCGTGTTCAGGGGCCAGGACGACGAGGAAACTGCCACGCGACTCTGTTTCCTTGTTGATAGAGATAGGCGTCGCCCCCCTCAGGTAAACGTTCATCTATAAGAGGAGAATACACATTCAGGGTCCTCAGCCTGTGCTTAGCATCAGGACCAGGCTGAGGTACCCTGATCGACCCTGCCATTTGGGAGACGAGGGAAGTTAATCACATTTGAAGATTAATGATTCAATCACAGTATTAATTACAATTAATTTTAATATCCTTCCTCTGACTCTGGCCTCACGAGAGCTTAACGAACATGCCTCAGTGGCTGTAGACCCTGCCGGTCTGTCTGGCGAGGAGGAGGAGGGGGGCGGGCTGGGGCAAGGATGGGAAGGAGGGATGGAGGGGGGGGGCGAGCACCACAAAGCAAATGTAAATAAACGCTGAGTCACAGACGTTGTTCATCCCGAGGAGGGCTTCCCTGAGACCAGGCTTCACCCCAAACCTCCGGAGAAACCGCAGAGACCAAGAGGAAGCCGTGGAGAGAGAGCGGGTGCTGTCTGTGGACAACCTGGTGCAGGTGCAGGGACAGACCGCGCCCCCCCCCCTCTTCTCTCTGCTTCCTCCTGGCACGCACAGAGCTCAGCTGGAGGCATGGGCCTGTCTATGTGTGTGTGTGTGTGTGTGTGTCTGCAGGTGTGGGCACTGTCCCCTTATGTCCCTCTATTGGTCCAACTTTTGCTTTTCCCTTGGCAGGAGTATGGCAACGTTTCCTCAGTGCATATCCTCGGCTCCCTTTCTGCCCCCTGAGCTGAGTTTTTATGAATTCATGCACAGACAATCAGATCATGTAACCAGTGTTTGTTTGTGTGTCCTCTCTCTCCCTCCCTCTCTTTCTAATGGATCCGAGGGTGAATAATTCAGCCCCACTGTGACAGAAGGGCGACGTGCATCACCGTTAATTATTCAGCTTCGTTGTAACTCACGGCCCATATGCTCTCCTCACCGCGTGCAGATCTTGTGATGGACAACATGTGAATATTCAGAGAGGGGCTTTCGCTTGCGCGTGTTGGGGAGAACTCTGTGTTTTACTTCCCCCTGAGCCAGTTTCTCACAGCGCTGAAGTAGGAGGAGGAGGAGGAGGAGAAGCAGGAGAGGAGGACAAAGGCAGTGCTGTTGCCCAATAGATAGCATGGAGATAGCATGGTGGCATGTTTAAAGACTGTGCCCACAATATAAACACACTGTATAAATGTCTTAAACACCCTGACTGTCGTTTATAAAGTGTACAGTAACCATGGACAGACCAGTGTGTACAATAGAACATGTTGTTTCTTAGGTGTCACTGCTTTGAAGGGACATGGGAGCGAGTTTCTCTCATCCATACTCTGCAAACATTTGCACATTATTTCCCTAACGCCGTCGCTCTGTTTTAATTGTAATTTTACTGGTATTGCTTTTTTTTTTTCCTGTCAACTGTGAGTGAGTGTGAAATCTCACTTCTGTGTAGGTTTTACTTCATATCACACAGGTCTGGAGACACAGGCTCTCATATTCTGTCCAGTTTTTACAGTCCTCCGAGGCAAATCTGCAATTTTCTGGCCATATAAATTACATTCACTTGACCGGACTTCACTGCTTTTTTTTTTTTAAATGTCCCAACTTGCCTCTCAACTGCTGTTTGCTTGCATGTTTGCTCAGCTTTGTTCAGCTGCACGTCTATATTTAGCTCCCTCGGTGTAGATTTATTCTCCTCGCCGCGTGTGCATGTGTGTGACGAGCTCCCGAAAAACTGGAGCCGGATTCCTTTTATGTGTCAACATCAGAGATGAAATCACGAGACGATAAATCTCGTTTAATTTTTTAACGCTGTTACGTTTCACAATGTGACAGACAGAAAGTCCACTGTCAAAGGAAGCACTGCAGCTCCTCACATGTGAATGCACTCCTTTCAGGACTTGTGATGCTAAACTCTTCCGCAGAACAAGTCGACGGCTCGTCATCTGATACTTTCACGCTGTGCAGCGAAATAAGTCCAAACCTTGCTCGTTCATTTTAGTTTTTTGATTTCGATAAATACTGCTCTCTTTTACATCAGGTCACGCCTCATTTAAAGTGCTTTTATGTTGTTTATCTAGGTTGCATTTGCATATTAGTAGCCGTGCATGGTTTGGCTATCAGATAGAGAGTTAAGCGTCTAATTGCAAAAGCTTCATCTGACAATTTTATCTAGTTTTTTTCTGTATTTAGATCAAAATGTAATGAGTGCCTACATTTCATATGGACGTGACTGATCTGGTGATGAAAGCTCTTTTTCTACAGGGGATTTGTAAACTATGTTGTTAAGAGATGAGAGCATCATACATAACTAGAGATGACGACATATGGCAGAGGAACATGTTTCCATTGGTCGACCAGAGCTTGTGTGTGTATATGTATGTATGTGTGTGTGTGTGTGTGTGTGTGTGTGTGTGTGTGTGTGTGTGTGTGTGTGTGTGTGTGTGTGTGTGTGTGGCTGACAGAGGACACTGTGTCACTTCTACAGAGTTAAACCTTTTGTCGTTTTAGCTGCTAGAAAAAAACACAAATCTTTCCTGGCCTCCAGCTCCGATGGATTTGGCTTTGAGCGGTTTCGGTAGTTATGTTCTCTCCACCTGTTCTCCACCGTACTCTGATCCATGTCTTTGCATTCTGATGAGCCAGCAAAGGCACTCGGGAGCACAAAGCACAGCGCCTGACCTTCTCTGCAGACAGCAGGTGGCGTAGCCAATATGGCGGTTTAACGGTGGCATTAAAGGACACGTAACGGTGCGAGGAGACACTTTATATCCTCAGCTTCCTGATGTGAGAATGCAGCGAAGGATCGCAGTGAAAGGCGGAGAGGGTGGGAATGGCTAACAGGCCCGAGAGGATGCGTGTGAGGTGGATCAGTGAGAGCTGCGGTCCCGCTGAGTGAAAGACAGTGAGAGCACCGCAGGATGCTGTTTTCTCCTTAGGGAAACAGGAGCTTTAATTACAGACAGACCAGAGCAGGACGTCTATCACTCTGACAGGTCAGCAGTGTATGACAGTGTGTGTGTGTGTGTGTGTGTGAGGAAAAAAGAGAGAGAGAGAGAGAGATGAAAGAAGGAGAGCTTGACCTGACCTTTCTAGGATGACTAAGAGAAAGAACACGCTCAAGTACAATCCTGTCGTGACAGGACATCATCAGCCGTCCTCAGAGTCAAAACAGGCCATAAAATACTGCTCTAGACAACCTGAAGGAGAGAGCGCCAGGGTTCACACACTTCAGCACTTCTTTAGCACTTTCAATGTCCATATTCAAGCATTTTCCAGCACCCTGAAGCTGCGACAAATTCATTACCATATGAATTAATGTTTGAAATGACTCGACAATCACTTGACTTTTATGTGATGGCGAAAGAATGACAAATATCTAACACTAATATAACAAACATTTTCAAGGATTTCAAGCACCTTTTCCAACCTTTTTAAGACATTTGCTTTTCCATAGTTAATGACTCAAACTGTAAACGGGGGAAATGTGAGTTGACAGGAGCAGACTTGGCCTCTGGGACATGATGATGATGATGGACATTAATGACTATTTTCATGCAATTACATAAAGGAAACGATCCGCTGCTTACTCATCAAAATAATTAGGGTAACGTTTATCGATTGATAATTGATGGAAAAGCCCAGAAAAGTCAGGCTGACTCACAAACTGCAGCACCTTCATGATGTATTTAAAAGGAAAAAAAAAACACTTTAACCTTGGATTTGTTGAATAACCACAGTCTATTCCCAGCCATAGATGTAGGGCAGGTCCAAAAACATCATGTCCTCCTTTATGTACAAATTTAGGATATTAAAATGGCAGCAAAAAAAATCTGAGCAGGGATAGCAAGTGACGTAAACTGTATCGTCCCCTACGGCCATAATAATTTGGGCACAGCTGCCTCCAGTCAGGTACATGAGTATGCGAGTGCTAGGAAGCGGTTTAGCAAAGTTTCTAGAGAAATTAAAGGCGCTCCTGGTTGTTCCACATTATCTGATACCTCCTCTGATTATGGCTCAAACATATAAGGCTGGAAAAATACTGTGTGTGTTGTTCAAGCCCCGATCCTCTGTGACCCATAGTTTAACAAAAGGCCGTTTCTGAAGCCAGGAGCTTGGCTCTCAGGGCGCCGCCATCTTGAATCTTTGGAGCCAGATGAAATCATATTTGGACGAGAGGGCGTGGCTGGAGAGGAGCTGGCCCCAAACATCTGTGATGTGGTGACTGGTTTGTAAAGGGTTGTCAAAGTCAAACAAATAGTCACGCCCCAAATTATTCTATTTGTTAAAGCCCTAATATCAAATTATAGTTGGAATCTTTTGCAAATTGATCAACTGAAACCAACGAGTTTTTTGCTTTTTTCTTTGCTTTTCAGACCGGAACTATGTCTGAAGTAGACCTACGTCCATCTTTTAAATACAGTCTATGACGTCGCTCCAGTTACCACTTCGCTCGGGAAAGAAAAAATTGCTAAGGTAAGACATTCATGTGAGTCACGTGAGTGGCAGGCACTCAGCATAAAGCTTAGGCGTGGCTGCCAGATAAGCAAAAAAGCGATGCAGAAATGGACCCTAACATGCCCACACCTAAAAATAGGATAAAAGGGGCAAAACAGCATCTGAGATACTTTTGATGAGACCCAGCCTTGATGTTAAATCCTCCACTGAACCATCCCAGGTCCCCTTTAAAGGAAAACACAAACGTACCTCTCGTCCGGTGAGGACGTGTCGCGCCAGCTTCACCTTGGCGAAGTTCCCCTTCCCGATGGTCTTGAGGAGGCGGTAGTTGCCGATGTGGGGGTGCTCCTCGGTGGAGTTGAAGGAGGTAAAGGAGTTGCGGCATCGCGGCAGGCTGTGACGACTCGCAGACTTGGTCGGGGGCGCGGGGGGCTCGACGAAGCCGTCCACCGACGAGTGCTGCGGGAGGAAGCCACACATGGACATCAGCAACATGTCCTCGCTCCCAGACCGGACCTCTGCACAGACTCCGGGACCACGGGGTGTTTTTTTTTCTTTTTTGGCACTCTGTTAGTCCAAACGGGAGCCTCGCTAACTGCCGTATCGACTGCACACATACACAGGATGCAGCAGCAGTGCTGCAGTGGAGGTTTGCGTGTGCCAGCAGAGATTTCTGCTGTGCCATCAGAGGCATCAACTTGCCTTCAGGTGCTCTCAGGATTATGGTAAATGCAAGTTGCAGATTTGGAAGTTGCTCTTGAACGCCCCCTCAAGTCGTAATTTAGGAGTCGGAAACTATCATAATTGTCATTCCTGAGTTCCAGAGTTTGCTTTAGAGGAGAGTAGAGCTGACAACTGGTCATTCTTTCTCTATTTTCTCCACTATGGAAGTATACATACATGCATGAATACATAAATGCAACCTATGTGCACTCGCATTAGGGAACCAAAATATAATTTCCCCATGCAGCAGGTGATGTCAGGTTCATTTTTTATTTTGCTGTAGCAACAAAACAATTAAACATAATGTAGTTCTGACCTCACAAGTGGGAAGTAGGACACTCCAATAGGCACATGAAGGCCGTGTTACTCTAGTTAGACTGTGGCCTCCTAAATGTGCATGTAAGTTGAACAGCGCACAAATGTGTTGACATGCAGACACATGGATGTGCAACGGAGAGCACACTGCGTGGGAGAAAATCCGGCTCCCGCCTCCATGGCATCTTAACCTCCTAACCTAAAGACCTTATCAGCCACAAGACAAGATCCAGACACAACTCCTCACACTGCTCCTTCAGTAATGCCTGCAGTACACAGCAATACGGCGCTGGAAGCCCGGTCACGAGTTAAAAAAGCGTCAGCGGACAAACACGATAACAACAAGTGTCCCCTGTGATATGACATGTGAAGGTGAATGAGGAACAGCTTGCTTTTAAAGCACAGAGCTGGCACGGGCCGGGCCAGACTCTGCTGGTCTGTTCCCTCTCCTCTACAACAGCTGCTGATGTCAGTCCAGGTCAGAGATCCCATGATCCTCTGCTCCTGTGTGTGCACCACGCCCAGGACGGAGAATAAAGCCTCGGTCTGGTTACTCCGGCTCCCCTGCTCCCGTTTCACTTCGGGGGGGGAAACGTTACACCCTGCAGGGTGCGCATCGCGGCAGCCAGGCAGCAGCATCCTGACACAGACAGGGTGAGCCACGCTGCGGGACTCAAACACACCCTGGTGTCACAGTGCGTGTGTGTGCGTGTGTGTGCGCGCGTGTGTGTGTGTGAGACGGCAAACAGGAGGCGAGTGGGGAAATTCTGATTTGACGCCAGTCAAAATCAGCATCCTTGTTTCTGATGGATGTGCAAACTGCACAGCTCTGACTGCCTTTGTACCTGGTTAATATCAGTTTAGTTTTAGTTCTTTCTTTTTTTTTCTCTCCCTCCCAACTTTACTCCAGATGTGTCATACGACCGGTTCACCCTTCGGCCACACACGCCTGTCAGGTTCTGTAAATGACCCAGCACAGGAGCGTGATTTAGACTCACTAACTGCTTGATTATTACTAAAAAAAAGTGTCTGTTTCTCTCCCCCATCCATTATCTTGTGCATTGGACCAATGATGTTGTGGCCACATGTTAAAATAATAGTAATAACACACACACACCTGCATAGACACGTCCACAAACACATAAATATAAGAAAGGCAGCAGAGGGCTTCTTGCGTTTTGCTGCACTAAAAGCCACTCGTCTCTCTGAGTAATCAGCTGTTATGTAATGCAGTTCAGCTCCTAGTGGGGCCTGGGGCTGCCTGATGGACTCCAACACAGGCAACACAGGCGATAGAGGCTGCCCAAGCTACTGCCCATGGCCTTAGCTGCCTCCCAGTCTGCATCTGGGAGACCTGAAGACTAGCAGCAGACACTGGCATTAGCTGGACCCCAGAGCTGCAGCGTTGACTGAGCAAGTACCCGGGATCCTCTGACCTCATGCAAAGTTAACAAAACAGAGGGGGTTCTGCTGAGTAACTATGCAAAAACACACTTCCCAAATTAGATTTCAATGCCTGAGAAGATGAATAATCCAGATGCAAGTGCCCTGCAAATGAGTGCGGGTGGTGGGGTTTAAATAAGAGGCCCTGTTTCAAGTAAATCTGAGAATAACCTTTTAGGAAAAAAAAATGCTGGGGGCCATTTCCACCGCTTGAGCTTGTAACACAATGAAACACAAGGAGGCTTCAGTCTGTGCCTCGGCTTGTTTCCAGGGAGGGAAAAAAAGGAGAAAATCAGACAAACCTAGATATGTCAGAGCCTGTCAGCATGCACACAGCAGTCCTCATTTGGACTCATCTCAACAGGGCTATTCTTATTATTGTGCTGCACGTCACACACACACACACACACACACACACACACACACACACACACACACACACACACACACACACACACACACAGAGGGGGGAGGAGGATGGGGAGAGGGTGAGGGTGGAGGAGGGGGTGATAAGGGTGGGAGGAGGGTAAACATTCCTGCACAGACAGTGAATGGAGACCTTCTGTGTAGCCTGGCAGTAACAAATACACTGCCTCAGTTTCATCAGTGTCGTGGCAGCAGAATGGTGAATAAAAAACACTCCTCCTCCTCCTCAGCACTGTGCGTGCAGCTACGCCAGGGCTCGATAGGTGATGGATGTCACATTGCGATGCTGCCATTGAAAAGTAGGGCAACATCCCTTCACCATCCCACCCCCCACCGCATCCACCCTAAAACGCTGCCGCTGTGGAGGCAGTAAAACAGCCAGGCCACAAAAGCCGCTGCACATCCCCGGCGCTGGGTGCAGGCAGCACCCTGACGCAGTGCGCCGCTGTCTGTCTGCCTGCCTGCCGGCCGGGGCCTTGTTGTGCGCACACAGCGAGCCAGAGCTGCGCCTTTTATTCTGCCTTATCCCCGGCTCTTATCTCAGGGAGGAGGAAGGAGGAGGAGGAGGAGGAGGAGGAGGAGAGAGAGAGAGAGAGAGGGGAAAACCTGGAGAGCTCACGCCGCGCCGCAGCCGCAAAGCGTCCCCGCCTGTTCTCCCTCTCTCTCTCTCCCTCTCTCTGCTTTCTATCATTATTCCCTCTGCTCGGTATCCCCGACGCGGCACTTACGTTTTCGGTGTCCCTCTCGTTCACCGTGGGTAATGGCGTCCTGGTCGACATCCTCGGGCCGTGTGCAGGCCGCGCGGCGCGGTGCGGCGCGGCGCGACGCGGTAGCGGTGCGGTAGCGGCGCGGCGCGGCTACAGCCCCCCTGGAAACACCGCAGACTGCGGCCCTGGTTCACCGCAGCATAGCGCAAACGTACACACACACACACACGCAGGGCCCCGCAGACTGCACGCCAGGTCCGCCCTGTCGGCTCTGTGCACTCTTCCCCTCCTCAGGTAGGCAGAGCTGGTGGCTGCAGACAGGAGGGAGAGAGACAGAGGGAGACAGCGAAGAGAGAGAGAGGGAGGGGAGGGAGGAGAGAGAGAGGAGGGAGAGGGGCAGGCCAGGAAGATGCGTCGAGGCTGCGCAGCGCATCTCAAACCTCCCACCAGGAAGGATGGAGGGATCTCTCTCTCTCTCTCGCTCTCTCTCCCTCTTTGTCTCCTCATTATTTGAGTCACCAGAAAGCAGTTAGTTGCACAGGGTGAGCAGTGTCCCTCGGATTTGAAACTGGGCGTGTGCAGCCTGCTGAATGTGGCCCATCTTTTTTTTCATATACAATTATTTATATTTATATATATCTGAATACATCCGAGATGCTCTGGAATGCAAATGTCTGATGTCTGTTGTTTGCATAACTGCGGTTTTATTTGGAAGTGTCGACACTAAATGTGGTTCGGGAGCTGAGTGATTTACAACCACACGTGGTGTCTGCGTGTGTCAGTGTGTCCAGAGAAAGAGGCCTAGTTCAAGGGGAAGGCCTGTCCCGGTGGAAACTGGGAGGACCGCGCCACCTGCCGGACAACTGTGGCATTACATCACCTTAAGAAATGAGTCAAACGTAGAGATAGATAGATAGATAGATAGATAGATAGATAGATAGATAGATAGATAGATAGATAGATAGATAGATAGATAGATAGATAGATAGATAGATAGATAGATAGATAGATAGATTTGGGGATAAAACGAAAAACAAAAACTTTTTTGCGGATTACATTTTATCTGTAATATTTTGACGAACATTCGAAGTGCATATACGCTTATTATTTATCGTTGTTGTTTTGTTGTGTTTTTTTGTATCGGCTTGAATTTTTCTGATGACTTTTTCTGCTGGTATATCATCTCAACTTATTCTTTACTTATACTTATGCAGTTGCACAACACACCTTACATCTGAATGATTTTATCATCTAGCATTTATAAATTCAAAGCTCAGTTAAGATAAGTTCAAACTACTAAAGGCTTTTCTGTATGGAGTTTACATGTTTCCTGTTTCCAGACAGAACGGAGATGCTAAATTGTCCGTAGGTGTGAGTGTGAGAGTGTATGAGATGCCATAACTGGAGCTGGCAATGCACACACTGGTGAATACAGACCATAATGGATGAATGGATTTGATATTTAAAAATGTTTTCAGTCTGAAAAATTTGTGGTGATGCAGTGGTGGTTTAGAGGTGTGCATGCGCATCTCGTCCACTAGGTGTCAGGCTGCACCTGCAGGAAGTTGCAACGCTGGAAACGCAGGGAACGCACAAAAACACCTTCACATTTTCATCTGGATTACGCCTCTAAATGATGTTCCTCGTGTTCTTGACCTCACTTAGGTGCGTGTGGTCGTGCCGAGGATCAAGTGGAGTTAATGCTGGACTGAGGTGTGTCGTCCTCTCTGTCCCCCTGCTGTATCACTGAGGTGCAGAGGCCAGGAGGGCACCGTCCTGGGTGTTACATGACTGATGGCTTGTCTCACACAGCAGAGAGGCCCCAACCATAACAATGGCCACAGCGTGACATAATGAATCACAATAACTGATGGATATAGGACCTGAAAGCCACTCAGAACATTAGGTCTGTTTTTGTGATTTTGAGGAATCTGTCGTTTATTTTTCACCACCGCGGCTACAAACCCAGCGTCTTCCCTCCCGACCGAGCAGAGTCGGGTTAGCGCTCGGATGAATTTCATTGAAAAAATGTTTCACCCTCGTAATGTTTTCAGTGGGAGATGCCAGAACAATATGCAAAGAGATAAGATGGTTCAAAAAAACAAAAGGCGTCCAACACTGAATCTTGGCATGTGGATGGGCATTTTTGGAATTCTGCATCTGATCCCGGTGTGGATCAGGTCCCAACATAGCAGATCTTATCCTCTCTGAGCCCTAACAACTGGGACCAACTAAATTATTCACACGAAGACACATCCTGCTACTACTAATGGTGGGGTATTTGGCCGCATCCTGTGAGTATCTATTTTAGATTTGTTAACTTTTAACCAGTTTTGCGCGCATGCAAATTCGCCGTACGCGTGCCTGCTGGAACACGGAAAGGTGCATCCACCTGGAGCGCGATAACGCTGCCGTCTTTTGCGCACCACGGCGCAGAATTCGTGCCTGAGATTTGCATTCAGTACCTGAGCTGCACTGCTGTGGAATGTAATGGGCACTGACACTGGTTTAATGAGTGCATGTACACCCAGGGCCAAATGCAATTACATGCTCTCACAGGCAACCATCAAAAAAGAGGCAGCTGTTAAGCGCCACTCATGGCGGATGGTCATGCAGTTAACTGTATTTGCAGAACAGGGGGTGAGAGGAAAGAGTAGAGAGACATGGAGGGGGGTGTGGGGTGGGGGTGGGGGGGCTAAACTCATTATGAGACAGATACCGGAGTAGCATCTGTCAGCACTGGCACTTTACCATAGGTCTTTTTTGCCTGACTCAGTTTCGCCAGTGAAAGTCAAGCCACGCTTTCCAGTCCGTTTGCACACATCCTGCAGAAGTGTGGGAAATACCACAAAACGGCCTCCTCAGGAAGGAAGATGTTGTGTAGACTTTGTGCCTCCCTCGTGTGTGTTACCATCACGTTGGAGGGCAGAACCAAGCATCGGCTTCTCTGGCAAATTAATATCTGAACATTTTGAAGGGACACAGTAGATATACAATAATCGTTACCACTGTTAAGGAGGTGTTTTTACACACTTTGATGATTCTTCAGATGAGACAATACAGCATGATGACAAAGACTAACAGCAACTGGAAGGTATTATTTGTCTGAGACTAATATCCATGTATTGATTCATTCATTGTTTTTCTTGAATGTTTTTGTTTGCCTTCACTATCGCAGTCTAGAAACATGCATGTTTAGATCAGCTGGAGACTCTAAATAGCCCCTAGGTGTGAGTGTGAGAGTGAATTGTTTTGTTTGCCTTTGTCTTCCAATACGTTTATGACTGGATGCTTCCCCTAAAATGATAAATAGCCAGACACACAGATAGGGAATTGTGAGTACTCAAAAATAGAGAGCTCGGAAATACGAGAAAATCAGTGCAGCAGGGCCGGAGATGCAATGTTTTTGGTTCCATTCTTCCTTGTGAAAACCTCTCGCCAAAATGATCTCCAGTGTAGCTCGACGGCCAATAGTTCAGTCGCAGCTTCATGGAGGTAATGCGGGTATCGGTTAATGTAGCCTGAAACTGTGAACTTTAGTCAGAAATGAGGCGTGGGCTACTGGAATCTGCTGCACTTCCTTCTTCCTCACACAGCTACTAATTTCAACCTTTTTACACCTCAGCCGCATCGGACATCAACTCAAGTGATATGAGCGGAGGTTATTTTTCCACATCACCTGAGGCCTTAAAGGCTCCATTAACCCTATATATACATTGTTAAGTCGATTTGGACAAAGTGATTCAAGTCTGCACTTTGGATAAGGACGCTCTTTGCAAATACTGTAGTTCTAATTACCAGTCATTGATTTTTATCCAACACACCGAAAGCTTTTAGAAATGAAAAAAGTCATCAAGGAGACATTCCTGCTCCGGGAACCTGTTAACCAAACACCTTACAAGGCAGAGCTTGCACTGCGCTGTCTGCTCTGACAAGTCAATAAAACCCACTGGTATGCTGAACATTTTTGGAAGGCAAGATAGATAGGAGGCTGCGGTGGAATTTGATCAGGCAGAGAGCCAGCCTCCTGTTCATTACAGAGCTTTCCAGCAGAAACACACCCTCCCGGTGAGCACACCTCGACCAGAAGAAAAGTATTACTGCCTGGCATGTCAGGAGCCCGCGCCCACCCCGCACCTCCCCTCCCCTGGCTGCAGCGCTGTCACACATGCATGTGCTGACATACAGAACACACACATCATGGACTCTCTCTCTCTCTCTCTCTCTCTCTCTCTCTCTCTCTCTCTCTCTGAGTTTTGTCTCTCGATTTGAAGCTGCTTTGGGAGGGCTAGCGGGGAAGTGGAAAATATGAAAAGGCTTGAAAATCCAGGGCAGATGTGAGCTGACAGAAGTGGACTCGGTGCAACGGGTGGAACTGAGACTCTTAAGAGCTGAGCTGCGAGACTTTGTCAGCATGTTTTACTGGATTGTTTTATCCCGGTATTTAATTAATTAACTTTTGGAAAAATATCCACTGGAGTTGTCCAAGTCACACCGCCACTACAGCTAAAACTGTTGAATAAGGCCCATAAATCAACAAAAAAAAAAAGCTGTGAAAGCTGGTGAATGACCGGTGCTTTTTTCATACCCAGACATGTGTTCAATGAAGCTCTTTACCTGTGGAAAGATAAACATGTTTTTGGAGCATATAACTTTATTGTTTAACCAGTTTTACCTTCAGTGAAATATGTTCCTGGTTAGAAATTCAAAATGAGCTGATATTTATTTTACATTATATTTAATACAGGTTGTACTGTTTTCTCTCCATGTAAAAAGCAGAAGTCATCCTCCAGAACACTGAGCAACACTTTCTTGCTGAAAAGGCTTAAGTAATGATGACTAACAGATCCGCAACAGATCAGTGCTGCCTTGGTAAGAAAGTTAAGGTTGCCAGGTATTAAAAAATGAGTTTTGCTGTTTCCTGTTTGGACCAAATGTTCCATTGAGACAGAACACACATTACCAGGGCCCTGACACTGAAGCAGCTCAATGGAGTACAGCCATTCAGTTTCATTTAATTATTCACACCTGTGCTTTCCGGATCTCTCTCTCTCTCTCTCTCTCTCTCTCTCTCTCTCTCTCTCTCTCTCTCTCTCTCTCTCTCTTTTTCAAGTGTTTTCCTTCATCCTGATTACACCTCTGCTCTGGACGTCAGAGGGCGGAGCTGTTCTGTAAAAAAGAGAAAAAAAATGTATTTACTGTAATAAAGATGTGACTTGTCCTGCCCTAAAAGGTGCAACAAAGCTAATGGGAGAGAAAGAAAGAGAGAGAGTGTATGTGAGAGAGAGAGAGAGATGCCAATCAAACACTGTCTGAACATGCAGACACAGTCCTGAAGGGCCGAAAAAACACAGTGGATGTGAACTCGCCTGTGTTGTTTGCACCGTGTGGAGCACTCCTACGTCCTCATAGCGTGGTTGTGACCGGAGACCTCTTTATCATAGAATAGAAACTCTGTTACAAAATGTGCTTTGCGATTTGTCTTAGACAGGAATTAATGCCTATTTGCGAGCAACATTTGTTTCTCTTTGAGTTCTCCTTTCATTTTAAGTGTGTGTGTGTGTGTGTGTGTGTGTGCTCTGCACTCTATCAACAGATCAAACCTCTGCTGAATAAGGCAACACCTCTATAGAAGTGGCTGAGGCAGAACGTGATGCAGTCCAGATCTGAGATATTTCCCCTTTGGACACAGCAGCTGCTGATAAACACTACGCAGTGTTGCGGGCCGTCTGAGGAGAAATATAAGGTTTTGTTTTGTTTTTTTTCTCCCCTGATATGAACTTATAAAATAAAAGGAAACACCATTTACTGTTACTGTACTTGGGGGGATAATCATCATCCTTGTATATCATGTTTTCCTTTGTAATTATGTCATAATTCAAAGGCTTCCCTGGTGAGCTAAAAAAAAAAAAAAAGGTACGTCATCATATAAGAGACTTCTCTTAGAAACCGGTCTATTAATTGTCAGGATATAATTACATTCACAACACCCCGGGGGCCCGTCTCGTTTAGTCACCTCAGAGTTACTGCTCCAAACTATAATTAGAGAATGTAATCACACAGGTATGGACCTCCAGGATTTATTTTTCAGCCCCGACTGAAGGCAGATTGAAACGACATCTGTGGTCGGGCACCAGGCAGGCGGTGTTTACGACCTGGCACGCGTTCAACGGCCGCATGCGGTGGCACCGGGCCGCATACCACACCAGCCGAGTTCGCAATTTACATACACAAACATGCACACATGGATCCCGCTAATTTGTTTGACGTGTGTGTGTGTGTGTGTGCGTGTGTGTATCTGTCACCTTGAGAGCGATTCCTTGAGTGGCGTGCGTGCTAATGCCCTGGTGTGGGTAATGCCACCCTCGCATGGGCCCATTTTTTTTTTTGCCAGTGTTAACAAGTGACCTCATCCCATTATGTCTTTCCGATCTCAAATGCCGTCCAACGGACTAGTCATTTCTCACCTCCTCATGCACTCTCCCTCGGCATTAAAACACCTCTTACCTCTCTCCACGACACCCTCCCCGAAAGAGCTCGAGACGGGAATGAGGAGAGCGCGCAGTTACCCGACGCTGTGAGGTGACTGTGAGCGAGGAAGTCAAGTACCGAGAGGTGACGGATCACAGGTACCTGTGATCAGGTACCTGCACAAACGAGACTATAGGTAGCGCCTGGCCGTTTCACCACCTGATTTGTGACTTTTGTTTTATTTTACAGTCAGTCCGACAATCTGTCCTGATGGCAAAATCTCGTTTGCTATTACAGGCAGACTACAGTGAGGCAGGCCTGCGGGCCTTCATTGATCCTCGGTCCTTTGTTGTAATGAATTGAGGTGGTATTTAAGTATTTAAGCATGTGGATATTCTAAATAGGTATACCTGTGCAATATCTTAAAAGTTTTAAGCTTGTGATATTAGTATTACCTTATTTTCTGTAATAAAGGTAGATCAAATTCACTGTAAAAGTCACACTATTAGCAAAGGCTGATGTTGAGAAACTGGTGGGTTTTGGGGGGAAAAGTAGTCAGTCAGTTAGCTAATAACTAACTGGAAACCCTGAGAAATATTTGAGAAACGGGTCCTGAGAAGTGGCCAACACCTAATTCTGAAACTAAGGTCTCCTAATGTGTTGATTGGGCAGTTTGAGTAATATCTGCATACTGCATGTGTTTGTAATGCAGCGTCCTCCTAAACTGGAAAACAGATTTCTTTGTGCAATCAGAAAAGATGCCTCGAGGATGTAGGCGCAGAATTAAACTAATCCTCCTCAACTTATCGTCTTCATGGAGGATGTTACACCGCATTCCTTCATTCTGAAATATCCTCTTGCCTTTTGACAAACGTTGCCGTGTAAATGCATGACTGTTAAACAACTCTCTTATGATCTGAGATCCCAAACAAGCTCAAGAGTATAAAAACATTATCCAAAAAAAAAAAACAGTTAAAAGGAGGACAGTTATTGCATCACTGGGATCAAGTGGTGAAGAGATGACAGGGAGAGTAACAAACACTCAACTCACTGAACTTTCATGACTTTTTCTCTTCTCTGTGATCCTCAGCCAGTGACTCCAGCTTTGATCTGTTTGATAAATCTAACGGTGATTAATGAAATGTCGGGCTATATGCAGGGAGATTAACTTAATTATCTGCACCGTGACCCTGAGTGGAATATTAATCAAGAACCAGAAAACCTGAAAATGCAGCGCTTCGTATGGAGCCCGGGACACGGGTGAGTCATGAAGAAAGTGGGTGAGCAGTGTTTTCTCTCGGGGCTTTGGATCGTGCACGGACAGCAAAAACACACGAGTTCCAGTGAGCGAGGAACTGAAGACTGAAGGGTTCGGAGAGCAATGACACATCATGTATCATCTTACACGTCCCAACAGTGCCCTGACTAAAGCTCTACACGGCAAAATGATTGAGTAACAACTTACCATAAAGCCCCTCCTAACCACTGTCAGATCTAAATATGTCGTGTGTAGCCTTCGTGTTCGTCCCTCAGCACACATTGACTCAACACGCTAGATGACTATATCTCCCCCCCCGGATCTTTTTAAATAAGATAGATAGGATGTCTAGGCATCGTGTTTGCCACATTTATCATTGTTATATTCAGATGAAATCATCCTCAGTGGAGCATTTCACGCAACCGCAGCAGTTTCCATGATACTGTACATGAAGTCAGATCTTGTTAAACTTGGGACAGACGGAGCAGAGCAGAGGAGCTTTTTGCTCATTTGTTGCTCCTATCTGCTCTGGAAAGATGCATTTATACAAATATCAAATGAAAACAAGGTCGGCCAAGTCCCAATTAATCATA
The DNA here is from genome assembly GCA_029224185.1 of Karalla daura. Taxonomy (NCBI): domain Eukaryota; kingdom Metazoa; phylum Chordata; class Actinopteri; order Chaetodontiformes; family Leiognathidae; genus Karalla; species Karalla daura. Next base: position 16,203,651 of record CM055200.1, on the reverse strand, counting down.
TTTTATTCAACAATATAACTTTTGCTCTTCAGAGTACAATCAATATACGATACATAATGACAAAATATATTTTAAATAGAAGAGAAAGACATTAAGGCATTTCAGTGGAGGAAGTTAACAGTCTTGACAGCACGAATGGTAAGATTAGTGTTACATTTTGTTTTGTGTGTGCGTCTATAAATCAAAAGGCACTATGGCATGATCACTGCTGAAACCACATAAAAGGCATTTTGGGCAAAGATGGGGAACTTTCTGCGGTGACAACATGTTGGTCTACAGTGTGGTTTCAGTGCTGTGTGTCACTGGCGTTCAGTGTTTTCGGCAACACGCCCGAGCAGACGTGTGGAGCCCGTGAAAAGGCAGAGCAGGTAGTGAAAGGTTTCTCATTGTGGGCCAAAAAAAAAAAAAAAGTGTGGTGGCATTGTATTAGCGCTTTTTAACAGTCCCTCTGTGGTGCCCGGGAACCAGTTATGTGGCAAAACACTGTAATTATGTTTATCACGCAAGCCAGCGAGGTGCCAGCGTAGCTCCTTGACTGGGACCGACATTAGAGAGCCCAGCTGTTCCTCTGGAGAACCACCGTGGCACCAGCCGGCGCCCAATTGGCCAAGGTGTGCAGAGAAAGCCGTCATTTCCTGCTCATGTTCTCCAGTTCCGAGATCTCTAGTTATTGCCTCGTTGACCGAGGGCTGCGAGGACGCCATCACAGAAACGCATAAACAGCTTGACCACATCCACCGATCCCGGGGCAGAAAACAAGCTCTTTCTCACTCTTTCCTTTTCTCTCCCTCTGTGTTTCACACTTTCACTTGCTCGCATGCTTAAACAAAGCCAGGCACACACACTCACACACACACACACACCCACACACACACACAAACACACAAACACAGATTTGTTACCTTGGTATGTACATGACTTAACTCCTGTGAGCAAAGTCGACGACAATCAAGCCTGTTGTCATGCAAAGTTCAGCACTCTCTCAACTCTCAGGCAAATTCCCTCCGTTTACACTCCTGAACTGTTCTGGACTTCTCTGGAAATTATTACTCATGAGTAAAACTATACAGAAACTTGCGCAAACAGTGTGGCGCTGCAGTACTAACCCCTACAACATTTATCAACAGAAGCTGTGATTTACAAGGTCTGTAAATTATTTTGTGTCAAAAGCTGCTCATATTGTATATTTATCATGTACAGTTATATAAAAAAAAAACACACACACACACACAGTTTCTCTCTCTTTCCTACGACGTAGTGCTTCACTGATGCGCGCACGGGTTATTGTAAGCGGTTTGGTCTGAACAAAGTGATAAATGTGGGTACAGCTGCATCAAAAAATTCATCACAGTAAGGATGTGTGTCCACTAGGCCTCTCTTCCTGAGTGCCACTGCTCTGCTCCCCATTGTTTTTATTATGGAAGCAGCCAAAAACTACCACAAATGCATCCGGCATTTTGTCCCCCCCCCTCTTCATGTCCACTTTCAGGCACTTTCAAGATGTGCTGAAATGCCATTAAAAGCCCCGATCGCCATTGTTTCCCAGCACTCCCAGAGAAAAAGATGCCCAGTGGTCACATCACAGCATGGGTCGGGTCTGTCTTGAGCAAGCCTATTGCAACCGGTACGTATGCCGCCGTATGAGTCTGCCACAGCCTATGTTATAAGTCTTATGCGTGTATTGTATGAGAATGTACAGTATGTTATGCTGATACAGGCATCTGCTGCGTTACGCTGCTACTGTATGTGTTTTGCTGAACCAGACGGGTATGTGCGCTGCCGGGAACCTGCAGGGCCGCCTCAGAAGGCGTAGGGCCCGACGATGATGGTGAGCCGCAGCAGCGAGCTGGTGCGGTAGTTCATGGTCAGGTAGTGGGTGACCATCTCCAGGTCCACCATTAACTCCCTGGGCCCTGACAGAGGCTTGGTTAGCACCAACATGGCGCTCACGTTGCTGGAACGCTGCAAGAAAAGAGGGAAGAGCGTCATTATGAAGCCATGTTTACTACTATCTACTACTTCCACTGAAACATCTCACAGATTGCTATGGAGCGTCTCATGAAGCAGAGAAGAGCCAAGCACCCAAGATTTCAATGCTGGTTCCAGGCTAGGGATTAGTTTGGATGTGATAGAAGCTATAGACATGATGAGACAACACCTAAAGACTATAGGGACCAAAGTCTGGGATCAAAGGGCCAAAGTTGAAAAGACTGCACTGGTACTGGAGCACTGCCCTCCACAACAGCAATGCTATTAACAACTAACACTTTGACATCTTCCTTGTTTTTATGTTAATAAATTTGTTCTTTTGAAGACATGAGGGGAATAGAGGTATGAGGAGCCTTCCTTACTACAATTGTCGAAATCACACCGAACGTCCTCCCCAGCTTACAAAGCAGTACATGAACCTCACTGTGACCCCTGAACATTCGAGGGGGTCTACACCAGGGCTTGCAGCTTTATCATACACAGATTTTGTCCCGTGTATGTTGTTTTTTGCTGAGTCACAGTTCTTGTTGTGCTGAGACTCCATGAACACAACAACCTCTCAGTCTTTACTTGTCTGCTCTTCTTTAACCAAAAACTTGCCTGTAAGTTTGTATGTACTGCTGACTAAATGTTAGCAAGCAAACAAGCTAAATAAAGTCTTTGAACATGGTAAACTTCATACCTGTTAGCATGTTAGCATGACCAGTGCGAGCCCCATTTGGTATGTGTATCTGTGCAGCCGGAACAAGCTGCTAATTTGACAGACTTTAAGTCTTTGTTTGCTTACACTGACAAATAATAACTTGCCAAAGACAAATTGTGTGTTACAAGCCCTGTACTGTGTGCCGATAAAACATCAGGTGAAGTAATTGTATGATGTGAAGCCAGGGGGAGGGTAATAAATGTGCAAACGTGAGAGATTAATTTAATGGTTTTAGCATGAAAGTGCAGATTCTGACAAGACTGCAGCACATTTAATCCTAACACATTGTGACCTTTTACACCCGCCCCCAGCTATTCTTGCAACACACACACACACACAAAGAAATATTTCCCATCGACTTACCCGCAGGAAAAATTCTCCCGCCTCATTCCCAGCTTTGATCCTGAAGGTGTTGTGTGTGTTGGCATAGATGTTGGTGGCCTGAATCTGAAAGATGTCCGCTGGCACGGTCCGGTCCGCCTGGATGCTCATGTATTTGTAGACAATTGATGGCGGGAGCCCCTGGCACTCCGCCTGAGACCGGCAGATACAGCGGCTGCAAACGCACAACAACTGTGACCATCTCTGCGAAACCGGCCGGTGACGAGGATGAAACGAGAGAGCTGGACGGTGTTTACTGACTTTTCAGAGGTTTTGGTGTAAGGCGCCACACAGGGGTTTCTGGGATAGCAGCGGAAGCCTCCATAATAGTTCCAGCACATTTCATCATCTTGGCAGTTGTGGTTCCCCGTCTCACACTCATTTATGTCTTGTGATTGGCAGGGAGAGAGAGAGAGAGAGAGAGAGAGAGAGAGAGAGGAGAGGGAGGGAGGGAAGAAAAAAAGTATTGAACAGTCAAAAATAGCTGGATGACAATATTAGTATTCGCACACTTCCAAAGCATACACAAGCCCGACACGCTTCATGAAAGAGAGCTGTGCAAACAGTCAAGTCCGGGACGTGTGCAGTGTGGGGATGGTGTTTCAGGGGCTGTTGCTGTGTTTCCAGAAGCCGTGGAGATGCAAGGAGAGACAAGAGGGAAGTCTGCGGGCCTGCAGTCCAGGGAAGCCCCTGATGCAACCCCACACAGGCCTAACTGCAGCTCGTTTTTCTGCAGCACCATGAAAATAACCCCCGTCAAATGTGCCCCAAACCACAGGGCTATTTCTGGCACAGCAACCTGGATTCATCACCGAAACCTCTGACACAACCGGCTGGATTCATGGCTCCCCCTATAAAGCCTGCACCTGACCGAGGGGGGGGAGAGGAAAAAATAACAGCTCGCCCTTTGAGCGAGCTTCAAATGAATCCACTTCAAGAAACCAACATCATGCATATAAACTCACAGAGGTGGCTTTGCATGGCAGCACAACGTTGTCGTATGTTTGTGTTGTCTAACCTCTGCATTCTTTCCCTGACAGCGCTGGTTGTGAGTGGATTTCATTCCCTTGGTTCGAGAGGTAAAATAGTGGATGATAGCAGGAAGGGTAAAGTTCCTCTCAACAGTTAGTCAAAGAGTAGAGGAAGGGAGAGGAGCGATGAGGACTCGCCCGGGAACTTTGTTGTTTGTGAAAACAGAGGGAGTATAAGATGGATAAATAAATAAACTAAGGAGGGATTCAAATAAAAAAGACTTGTGGAGGGAGAAGATGGAGCAGGGGAGAGCAGGACCGCGGTACCTTGACACAACCGGTTTCCCTGGAGCTGATATCCCTCTGGACACTCGCAGGAGTAGCTTCCAGGGCTGTTGATACACTGGTACTGGCACATGTAGCTGGAGAAGCTGCATTCATCAATGTCTGCGCAAGAAACAGACAAACACACACTGACTTGGTGAATAGTGCTACCGAAGGCCTTTCTGTGTGGAGTTTGCATGTTCTCACTGTCTCTGTCTGTGTGTATTTTCTGCAGGCATACTCCAGTTTCCTCCCACAGTCCAAAAACATGCATGTTTAGACTGATTAGAGGCTCTAAATAGCCCCTAGGTGCAAATGTGAGAGTGAATGATGTGTGTGTGCTCTATGATGGACTGGTGACCTTTCCGAGGTGCATTTCCTGCCTTTGCCACTGGATGGATGGATGGATGGATGGGTAGATGGACCCTTAGGAAATTCCACTATGTTTTCATTTGTTTTTCATGCAGTAACTATGGTTTTACTGTAGTACATCATGGTGGTTACAAGTACTACAGTCCTACCCGTAGCACTACCATAGTTTATCACTTCACAGTAGCTGTGGCACTACTGCAGTTTACATATAGCACTTGATGGTAACTTGGCACTGCTATTGCCTATAGTAGTTACTGCTTTGATCATGATTTTCATGAAAAAACAACAGGAAAACCATGATAAACCATGGTAACTTAATCACAGTGGAACCATAGCTAATTTGGGGATGGATGTAGTGCAAAACCAGTGTGTGATGTACCACTGTTTGTGTACCTATGCATGCACGTATAGCATGTGTTTGTTTCTGTGTGTGTGTGTGTGTGTGTACACCTTGGCAGGAGACGCTGTCTTGTGCCAGTTCGTAGCCCTGCTCACACTGGCAGAGGAAGGAGCCGAGCAGGTTGTAGCAGAGGTGCTGACAGGGATTCTGCACATCACACTCATTCACATCTGGAACAAAAGCATGTGTTTTTACACAGATGGATGTAATAGGGATAATTCTAGTCAATTCTGACTTGTTTAGTAGTTTTGGCAATCCATCTGGCAGGAATGACACACTAACATTATAACAATTAAACAATTATGCTTTAAGCAGCATCTATTAATATAACCTGTCTCATTTACGTTCCTCGGGGAAGTTGGACTTCCCACTGCAGGTCAAAAGGACGAGGAAAGACACACAGAGCACTCAACGTGCCTGGGAGCCAGTCATGGGTTTGGATGTCTTCCTAAACGTGTTTGAGAAATAAACAGCTCTCTATCACTGTGCAACACTTTCAATAATTCCCTCTGAGTTCAGGAGGAGATTTGCTGCGTGGGTTCAGGTTCTACAGTGAATCTCAAGATCAGTTCCAGGCATTGAAACACAACAATGTCTGCACTATTTGACTATTTGTTGCCATTCCGGTCCTCAAAATATCTGCATCCTGAGAAACAGAGATGGGAAAAAATGGTGTTAAGACAAGAGTTTGGAGAGCTGACAATCTGATTGCAACTTTATGTAATTAGTTTCAGATTCATGTATCATATTAATTGCACTGATTGTTTTCACATGTACACAGTTAATTCTCTTTTGGCTTGGAGCGTGCTTTGGTTTAACAAAGAGAGTTTTTAGAGATCGTTGTAAAAATAAAGATTATTATTATCATAAACTCTTGTAAATTAAAGTCACAACAGGTGCCCGAATCTATTAAAATTCAGCCCGTCAACTGAGGAGATTATGGGGAATCCAAACAGACATAAAATGTGGATCACTGAAGCGAAACGTTGTTCACACAAGCACACATTAACACACGGGCACACATGGCTTCTTGGTGACTTACCAACACAGCTGTGGTTGTTGCTGGCCAACTTGTGACCTGCGTTGCACTCGCAGTAGTACGAGCCCGGCGTGTTCACGCATCTGTGCATGCAGTAGTGGGTCTGGGCACACTCGTCTCTGTCTGCAGGAGGACGAAAACAAACATGGGACGTGGGTTTTAAGCTTCAAAACCCGAGCCCACAAAGATCAAAAGCGAGATATAAAAAGCGAGGGAGGGTGCGGAGACCTATGCAGTGGTCTCCGTTCCTCTGGTAGCCCGGAGGACACTGGCAGGTGTAGGAACCTCTGGTGTTGTAGCACGTCTGATCGGGGCCACAGTTGTGTCGACCTGTCGCGCACTCGTCTATGTCTGCGATAAAAAAAAAACAAAAAAACAAAACAACAACACACACTGAGAGGAAACCGCAGCTAATGAATGGAAGCAGGAACACATGGCAGACAAAAGCAAAGAAACATGTGTGGAAGTGTGCGCCCGGCTCTGTGATCTGTGAATGGAGAAAATCTGTGATCGCTGACACGTCACATCACACACACACACACACACACACACACACACACACACACACACACACACACACACACACACACACACACACACACACACGGGCATAAACACACATGTTCACACACAGAGAGAGGAGGGCGGCGATTAAATAAAGAAGGCTTTTATTCAGCAGCTCCTGGTGAGGGTGAAAACACAGATCATATCTTCTACTAACAGGACAGCTTTTTGAAAGAGGAGGAGGCGTGTGTATGTGTGTGTGTGTGTGTGTGTGTGTGTGTGAGAGAGAGAGAGAGAAAGAGGACAAGCTAAGCTGAGAAGTCATGTGATTTCTACCTTAACACCTTGATCTCTCCCGAGACATCCATCAACTCAAAGGCGCAGAGATAAAGGCGCACAAACACGTTCTATCTGTATCGCTATCATTAATAAGTTATATAACGTGATAAGCGGTAGTTGGATGTTTGCATAAGAAGCTTAAAAACACAAAACTCTTGCCAGAAAGATGCTACACTTCCCAAATCTATCCCAAACACCTTTGGTGCAAACTCTGAATGTCTCAAATGAAATGCGCAAACAGTCTGCAGTGAAAGTGTTGACATGATGAGGTGATGTTCAGGTTATGGCTCTGTGTCAGTATTTTTAACATTTGGTTAAGATGTTAAAAAAAAATCACTTTTTTCCCCAAAGGTTTTTAGTTAAGTTTACATTTTCCAGCTCGGGTTAGAGATACATGAGACAGCAGTGGAAAGACTCTCCGTTTTCTGTTGATCCTACTAACACGTTCTCAAATTTTGATTTGCTTGGAGCCAAAGCCTCTTCAAAAAGACTTTTCACACTATAACCTCTCCCCCGTTTTCTGAACCTCTATCTCTGTCTCTCTCCCCCTCACACACGCACACACACACACATTACAAAATACGCCCATGCTGTATACTCTCATCCCTGTGGGCCCACCAGCAGTCCTCTTGGGTGGTCTGACACAGCCCATCACATGCAGACAGCCAGTGGGCATCAGTTTAACTGCATGACAGACAGTTATACTCAATACCACACGCATGCACAGGAAAAGGAGGGGAGAGGGGTAATATAACAGCATTGTGCATTGACACATGCATGGCTTAACAATAGCAGGAGGAACATGAGTGAGAGGTGCCTGGAAAACCTAAAGCTGAACCCACTGACTGTATTATCTCTCCTACAGGGGTTTGGAAGCACCCGAGGCTGAAGAGTTACGTATTCATGTATTCTCCTTTTTGGTGAAGTAGGGCCCTAGGATCAAACATGTAAAATTGATAAATCAATTAAAACGGCTGCTGCTGCTCTGATTTCTTCAACTGATGCTCCCCTGGAAATGTTTCATTTGATGTGGTCTCAGCTGGAGAGGATCAAACCTCTCCCCCCGCATGCCTCAAACGCCCCGTACTGCACTCCGGTCTCTCAGCCTCGACCATCCGGGGGGAACCGGTGCCGGTGAGAAGTTGGCACACAGCGCTAAAGGTGAACAGAAGGTGAGCTGTCCTCACTCTTCAAGGAAAGGAAAGGGAAGAGGGCTACAATCTGCTCAGCTCTTTGTTGAGGCGGTGGTGGGGTTGGGGCGGACTCACGACATTAGGGACAAAAGCCGAGCTTATCTGACGGAGCGCCTGAGAGACAACAGGTGCCACTTCCTTGGAGGAATGAATGCCCAGGTCGCTCCCTAAGTGAGGGACGGAGATGAAAGCGGCGTTGTTCTGGGAAAAAAATCTAAGCTCTGATGTGGCCTGGGAAAGTGCATCTGCAACCAGCGCCAAACATCAGCAAGAAACCGTGTGCAGTATCACACCATGAGATACTGACCCATTAGCCACAGCCCCCAAGGCCCCATGTATTAGAGGATCTCTGTTTCCACTGGTGGTAGACTACCATGTTGGTGGTAGACTTAGAGGATTCAGATCAAACCTCGGAGATCTTTTCTTCCACAACACAACAGCCCCTAGCTGAATAAAAGATTGATTTGTGTAGCTTGATGACAGGCTGCAGCCACACCAGCTACCAGGGAAATCCACTGGCCAAGACTTAACAGAATCACAGGCTGATGTGCTGAAAAAAAAAAAAAAACAAGGGAAACGCTTCATAAATATGAGACCAATGACAACAAACAGTCAAGAGACAGCAGCCAGATCGAGGCCTTGTGATTCACAACCACGCCTGCTTACTGGAGGTATTTGGTGATTCATTGAGACTGGAAATGCCCTGCCTTCTGGCAGTAAATTCAGACAACACAACTCTGAGGCTCCTGATCCCTGATAAACTCAAGTCTGCCTGCACCAGCAGTGTGAACGTTTGTTTAGCACGCTAACATTTCCACTTAAACACAAAGACCTTTTTTTAAAACTAAAAACTATATATATATATTTAAATCCTAACCTCATGATCGCATTAAAAAGTCAAAATTAGTTACAACAACTTCGCCCTGAGATTGAGACATGGCGACACTGTCACTGCGCTAACACGGATTAGCAACGGTTAGCCAGCCGCCGCTTTCTTAAGAGCTTATAGGGCGTCCTTGTTTTCTGAGCCCTATTTTGTTTTTTCGTTCTCCATTGCTGCGACTGGTTGAACACTGAACAATCCGCTGGTGTGAGCTTTATGCGCTTGGACAGTATTAGTGCCAGCTCCGGTTGGCAGCAGAGTTTGAACAATTGCAGCTGGCACACTGGACTAGGCTGAGACTTCACTGAGAGAGAAATCTGAACCAGAGCCGGTCCACATATGGCCTCAAGACTCCGGCTAGGAATCAGCTCCAGATCACAGCGTTTGCTCTAGATCTGGATCACCGATGCCAACCAGAATCACATCAGGTGCACTTGGAACGATTTCCATGCCTCTGTGTGTCAGAGCGGCCCTCCGGCCGCTTTGGGAGACCAACTAATGGAGCGAAGTGCTACGCAACAACAGAGGCGAGGACGTAGCTGCACGTGGCAAACAATGCAGCGATGCCTCCGCAGGACGCCTGTGTTTGGAAAAGAGGGAGTCGTCCTCGCTCCCTTCATGAAAGCTCAAAGAGCTCTCTAAATAAAAGCACATGTGCTGAAAGCAATCCAAAGGTTCATTCACGGGAATATCTTTGTGGTAACTGCTACTTTGTCACTGAACCTTTAAGAGGCTGCCAGTACAAAGTGCCACAAAAGTTGTGAGTGTGTGTGTATGTGTGTGTGAGGAGTGAAAGGGAGGGGAGGGTTGGGGCAGCGGGGGTCATACCACACTGGCCGGCTCTCAGCTCCCATAAAATCTCCACAGTGTGCCGCATGCAGCACAGTCCATATAGTTTACACAGGAAAACAGTTTATGCTGCAACAAGCCATCAAATGTGATGATGTGTTGCGTGTGGGGAGAAGTGACTCCGTTCTCTGAGGTCAGATTTTTTTATTTTTTTCAAAATTTATTCAACACAGCTTACAAGTTTCCTCTAGGAGCGAGGCCACAGCAACATCACAGGGAAAGATAAGGCCGTCCAGCAGGAGAGTGGAAGAAGGAAAGAATGAGGAGAAAAGGGCGGAGGCTTTTTTTTTTTTTTTTAAACAAAAAAGGGGCTTTTAAAGATTTGAAGTTAGATTTACGGCCGTGTGTGCATATGTGATGTCAGAGTTAAAAACTCCTTGCTTTTCAGGGAGATTAATTCTAAATGCCTTGTGGGAACTGGGGGAGTGAGGGGGATGGCGGCAGCTAGGGAGAGTGTGTGTGTGTGTGTGTGTGTTCGGCCTGGTGTGTGTGTGTGTGTGTGTGTGCATCAGAGGTCCTGTTCGAGGTGCTTTCTTCACTGCTTTCAAGAAGGCAGTGACACACTACAAAGAGGTCGGGTGCACGTGTTTTGACCGAGCGAGTGTGGGTGAAAAAAGTAAATAAATAAATAAAATCCAAAACTGAGACTTGAAAAATTGTTTGGCCCGAATTCAGAACAATGTGTTATTTGCTGCAGATTTATACTGACATGATAGGGCTTGTTGTAATTATCACTTGAGAGCATTTAGTCTTGTTTTCACTGAACCACTGCAATGGAAAGCAGGAGCCGTTCCAAAGAACAGTTGGAGCCATCCTGCTGTTGGACAGCGTCTCTGTTTCCCTCTGATTATTGGATAATTCAATCTTTGGGAAAGCAGGGGGCAAGATGTGCGATGTTAATAGCCCATAAAATTTCACAACGTCAAATTTATTAGCGTGTCACACACCAGCCCCTGAGCGTTTGGTTTTGCTTAACCTCAAACACCTTAACATATCAGCCCTCCGAGGAATCCCCGCGCTGCACAGAGAGCTCTTTCTGCGACGTGCGCGTGTGAAACGCAGCGATCGCCCGGCTCCAGCACAACAACCCCGGGACAAACGGGAGTGGTGGCGTTTCACCCTCTCGAAAAGCAAGTCCGAACACAAAGCGGGATAAGGAACCGCCGGAATCGGGACGCTTCTTAAAACTTATATTCCGTGTATCTTTGCAGCCGTATTAGGGCATGAAATATTTCCATGCTCTCGCTATTTGCACCACTCCCAAGATTCCCCTCTCACCACTCTCATTGTTCAGGAGGAACAGCAGTTTTAGTCACGCTGCCACTTACTAACTGATTTGTGAGTTTGTTCCACACTCTTCTAAAGGTCGGGCAGAGTCTTGACATTCTTGAAAATCCGTCCAGTGTGCCAGCTACATTCCCCACTGATAATAATCCTTCCTGTTACTCTTAAAATGTCCGGAAAAAAGAAGTGCTGAGCAACTCTCCGGCTATTCAATGTTAAGAAGAAAAAAAAAATGAAGCACACTGCCCACCTGACATGCCAGCAGTTGGGCTGCAGCCATTTAAGGCCTTTAAAGCGAAATCTGTGGCATGGAAGGAACGAAAACCTGCAAACGTTAAAAAAAAAAGCATAACAACATGTGTGATAACACGCAGGGAGAGGTGGAGAAACTCTTGAGAAAAAGGCTGCAATCGCATGCGAGTGTCACCCAGCTGAGAGCGGTGGTGATTTATAGCAGCCCCGTGTCCCTTTTCCATCATGAGGTAAACGGAAAGAGCAACAACATGTAAGCACATCAGAGGAGGAAGCAGCTGGCCGCTGGACAGGCACCGACCTCGGGGAGAATAATAACAACAACATTAAGCACTTACGGCGAAGGGAGGCATGGCAAAGCTGCTTCCCCCTCTCTCTCTCTCTCTCTCTCTCTCTCTCTCTCTCTCTCTCTCTCCTCTCTGCCATGGCTGATGTGATGGCAGCGAGGAGCCAGCGGCAAACCACAAGCAGTAACAGCATGGTGTACAGCAGCGCTGCACAGGCCAGAGCGGGGCTGGATTACATTCGCGGAGCCCCTGAGATACTCTACTCCTCTCTGGCTCGAGCTGATAAAACACTGTCACTGAAACACAGGAGGGCTTGGAGCCGTTCCCTGACAGTCACCGTTTGACTTCTCCCGTAATCTGTTTTAGAAAGTTGTTTCGAGCTGCAGTTGTTTGACTGCGGATTCCTCCGGTTTCTAAGATGATTAAAAACATTATCGCCGTGGAGACGCCGATGTCAAAATACATCCAGCAATTAAAAGAGCATTAAAAGAATCTGAAACGTCTTCATTGGCAGCTGAGGAGTTGCAACATCGACAGGTTTTCTGGCAGGGTCTCGCGAATGGAAAATGAGGTCTGGGAGCCAGAAATCGCAGCGATGTAAAATCACTGGTTTGGACGGTAAAACATGAGGCATGTTTGATACCGGTTCAATGGAACCTGGTAATGCTTTATCGAATGATATATCTGCAATAAGATTGCATCAGAAGATAAAACTGCTTGGCCCGTGTGATGAGGTTACATGTCAGCGAGTGTGCAGCCACAGGAATTCTGTCCTAATTGTGGGTCAAACAAGCATTATTCTAACACGAGTTGAGAAACCTGATAAAATAATAAGCCCGCGGGCCAAGGCCGTCTGCCTCGTCTTTACGGCGTCTATAATTCACAGAGGTTGTTGAACCTGCGGCGTGACAGGTGCAACAAGCCGGACGGCGAAATCACAGGGCAGCGGGACGAGCTCGCAGTCTGAGAGGCGCAAAATCATCGGTGTCTGCGAGCAGGTGGAGAGCCGGGAGCTTAGCCGCTAATAGCGGGGTTCAGCAGGCACAAAGGTGTGCCTCAGGTGTCGTTGTTCTTTGAGTCGAGCGGGGTCAGTTTTCATTGTGTGTGATCCCGCGTCCTCCCGTCGAGCAACCACAGCCGAACGTTTCAACTCGACATCCGGTATCACGTTGGAAAGTCTTCTTCCCTCCTCTGCGGCGCGAGGCCACATTTTGCCAAAAATCCGTGTTGCTTATCTGTGATGAATGTTCGGGAGAAACAAACACCGACGAGATAACATCTGAAGGAATTTCCTGCAAAAAAAAAAAAAAAAAAACTGCAACCGCTCCGTGTTGTATCCTCACGTCTCGTCTTTCATTGTGTGTGGATCAGTAACGGCCGGTGGCCGAGGCTCGCTCCTTCCAAGTGCAAATGTCAGGACGAGACAGCACCGAGTGGGGGCCGTAAAGCATAAGCTGTAAAGGTCAAACCGTGAGGCGGCATCATGTCGGGCTCTCTCTCTCTCCCTCTCTCTCTCTCTCTCTTGTTCTGCTCTCTGCATTCCTGCTCCCAGCAGATCGATCCGACGCTTACTGTATCTGTCAAGGTGGTGAGTAATTCCTACCATCACAAAAGACAGGAGCAAACGGAAAAACAACCATCGCTGACATTCCGGAGATATTCCTCCCGAGTGCATTGCATCTGCACGGAAAAATGTTATTGCATGCGCTCTGCCTTGTTCGGAAAAGTACACAAGTCCTCCGTCCGTCACACGGAGCTAACAGAGCACATTTGGGAGAGATTCGGAGCGGCTGCAGGTGAGCAGCGTCCAGACGTAGCTGAAATCGGTCGTGCATGTGTACGTGGTCATGCATGTGGTCGTGCTGTACGTAGGTGGTAATGTGGCATACGTGACCCCGGAAAACCAGACAGGTAAACAGGAGTGGCATGCCCTCTCATGTCTCACACTGCGGCGCACGAGCATCTAATTTAGAGATGAAACATGAATAGGCAGCGGCTCGGGTCTGCAGTCGAGACATGCGAGCAGAACAAGGGCACCCACAAAGTGTAATGAACTGTATACTGGCAAACATCGTGCACCTGAAGGTCCCAGAAAGCACTGCGAAGCTTTCGCGAAAAACACGAGCCCGTTCGACTGCAAATGAGCTCCATAAAATAACCCCTTTCCGCTTTTCATCGGATTTAACGACTGATTCAACAGCTTTTGATGGACAGCCTTCCTTTGTGGGAGGAAGTGATCTCAGCTCCTCTGAAAATAAGAGTTCATACGCATGCACGAGGACTAACAGCAAACCACTTGTGGGCATCTCCAGGCAGTAAACACAGTAGGTATGTGTGTATGTTTGGAGGGCGGGTGTGGGGGAGAGGGGTGATGGAAATGCAGGGCATCATTAAGCTGTCACACGTACAGTAAAGACTCGAGTTTCTCTGTGTGGCCCGGGCCGGGACACGGCGCCAGCTTCCCCTGTGTGTCACTGCAACAACACACACTTAGGCTTAGGGTTCACGCTCGTGGCCAAGGGGCTTTATTGCCAATTTGCAACAAGTTATCCCCATGGGAACCGATATTAATGCTACGTTTAAAGGGGAAAAATATCAGGGCGAAGAGCATTACATATAATTTGTGGTTTGGTCCGCTTTTAATCAGCATAAAGAATAGTAAGAGAAGCTATTTTGTTTTAGAAACAATTTTTTTTCGGCAATTCGGAAAATTGGCCTCATTTTTTCCAGAGCGTTTAGCTGATCTCTCGACTATTCGCCACTCACTCAGCACTAAGTCACCAAACAACTCGGCGAGTGGCACAACCCATGACGTTGGTACGAGCGGGCTCTCTCAGCGCTCCGACACTTCTGTGGTTACTTGAGTCAGTGTCAGCCTTTCATCCTCCCCTTTGCCCTACCTGACTCGGCACTCTAGATTTTCCTCCACAGTGGTGAGTTAGCAGGGAAGGAGCCTGATGTAAGCGCTATTTGATACGTTGAGGTTTCCCCCACATTGAAAGTTAATGGGAATTCCTTCGCTAGCAAGATACAGTATGTAATTGTGCAAAACAGCCACTGTGGGAGGAAAAAAAAAAGAAAAAAAAGAAAAAGAAGAAAAGTGAGGGAGAGAAAAGACAATTCAAAGTCCAAGAACAATTGGCTCATTGTAGCGAGTTAACGGTAATGACAGAGAAACTAGAGCCTGATGTAAACAAAGATTATATCACTCGAGCAGCGGGGATATACGCCCATGTAGCGGCACGAGACGCCTTCCAGTTAACACTCGCGTCGTTTCGAAGAAGCAAACACCGACAGCAACAGCCTATCTTTGTTTAGCCCCTGCGCCCAAACGGCCATGCCAGCGAATGAATAACTACTACTTCCATGCCAGCTCGCTTATGTGGTTACTTTACGCTGATATGCTGCCATGTTTTACACTCTAATAAAACCTAATTGGGTTCCAATTCAGAAAAACACACACACACACACATAAAGCACCTCACACATATCTTCGCCCCCAGGTGTAAAATCAAATTTGTTACTTTCAACCCGGAGCCGTGCGACCGCGGGCCACACGCCACACGCCTCCCGCCTCCTGGCAAACCGCGGAGCACATGTCAGACGCCTCGTCTCGCACGTCGCTCTGAGCGCGGCCTCGGCATCTGTGCACGCGACCAACTCGGAGGGGGTTTACGAGTGAGTATCGGAGATTCTTCCTCTCAGGTGCAGCTATGAACATCTGGCACAGAGCAGCAACAAAGAGCACCAGTATGTGTGTGTGTGTGTGTGTGTGTGTGTGTGTGTGTGTGTGTGTGTGTGTGTGTGTGTGTGTTAGCGAGACAAAGGATGAATCTTAAAAAAAAAAACACTCCCCATTTGTAAAGATCAAAGAGTCTCGCTCAAGCACACCCACACAATCTAGCGCCGCTACCGAAACTTCAGTCGAGGCCAGGGGAACATCCACGGTGACACGGCGTAACCTCAGATCTCTCCCGATTTGCTCTTGTAGCAGAAGAAGCTCGACACCCCATGACTTAAACCATAGTTTGGGAGGAAGCTGAACTCTGGCCAAAAATATCACGCTGCGAGCAACCGAAAGAGTTTAGAAAACATGACATCACGGCGAAAAAAATAAACGTGAAGCTTGCAACACATCTGGCAGCTATGCATGGTTTAGCTGTTGATGACTGTCAGACAGATGGATGAACAGTTCACCTTTGGAGCTGTGCTTATTGAGGCTCCTAAGTCGTTAACAAGTAATTATCAAATACCTACGCAGCTCTGCTAGAGACACATTCAGACACATTCTGCTGCATCTGGCCAAGTGCAACAAAAGCATACTACTGATATTGAGGAGATAAAAAAAACACTGACATTTGATCCTATCAGTGCATTGCAGTACATGGTAGTGTGTTCTCATCTGCAACCACATTTTCGGGTCAGATCTTTCCAAGGCAAATCGTATGTTCTGGAAAATGAAATTAAGAAAAAAAAAAAAAAAAAACTTTGCATGGAGAAAATGTGGCAGCCACCCCTCCTGCACTTGTAGACCACTGTGTGTTTTGTGGTTGCACCTCTTGCTCTTCTTGACAGAGTCCAATTTCTCTCCTGGAGAGCTTGTCAGCACCACTTGCCGAGATAAGAGGAACCGGCTCCATGTGTCGGGGTAAAGCACTTTTTCAAGGTGCTTTGATGATATTCGTAGCCGAACAGACAGAGAGAGAGAGAGACAAAGAGATAGAGAGAGGTGGGGGAAAGGCATATCAGCCTGCGTAACTGATCTTACCTCTGCAGCCGTTCTGCTCGTCCAGAACGCTTCCAGGTAAACAGAGGACCTGGCGGCTGGGCGGGACCCTGGACCCGCTCGGGAACACCCGGGGGGGCTGGGGCTGACTGGGCTGGACGGCCGGGACCGGAGGGTTGGGCTCGGGCAGCGGCACATGCTCACCCTCCTTACTGATGTAGATGACGGCACTCTTGGGGAGGCACAGGTAGCCACCGAAGTGGTTGATGCACTGCATCCCTCCTTTGCAGGCGTCGTTCAGCAGGGCACACTCATCGATGTCTGGGAGAGCGGCAGGGGAGAGGGAGGAAGAGCGGAAAGATGTGGCGTTGTCTGCACTTGTGTTGTCACATTTGTTCAAAGGGCGACGCAGATACTACAGCACTGGCATCTATTGGTTAGTAGGTCCATCCATCTGTGATCTCACCTGATTTATGAGATGATGACTGGGAAAACACTCTGGATATGTCACCAGTCCATCACAGGGCACACACACACACACACACACACACCTAGGGGCAATTCAGAGTCTCACATCGACCTTAACCCATGTTTTTGGACTGTGGGAGGAAACCAGACACAGGAAGAGCATGCAAACTCCAGCAGTAACCACAGAGTCACTCTGTGGCTTGGTAGAAGATGTGAAGCGGTGTTTAATGTCATGCTAATGTCTCTTTAGTGATGTGGCTTGAATGTTTCTTATGTAAGCTGCATGAGTAGGAGTGCCTGCTCAATGACGACATGTAAATGTAAGAGGGACACGGATGACGGTAGCAAAAACGTTTGCACAAATACAAGGTACACATCAGTTACAATTATTAGTGTATAATCAGTTACCTCTGCATTGCTCCCTGGCTCTGTCATACTCATAGCCCTCAGTGCACTGTGAAGGACAGTGAGAGAGAGAAATCAGCATCAAATGCTGCACAATTTAGTCGCATCAGCAGATGAGAGCAGAGCGCACGTGAAGCTGAGTCAAAGCCGCACAGACGAGACATTTTGGAGACACGATATTTCCACTTACAGTGTAGGAGATGGGTTCCTCGGCCTCCTGGGAGAGGACATGCGTGAAAACCGCACACAGACACACGCAGATGCCCAGCATGTCGACCGAACTCCGGAGCGGCTCTGTAACAAGACGCACAGGGAGCCAATGGACGGAGCGAGCAGGATCATTTTTCTCCTGACAAGCCTACATGTTTTAATACCAGTTATTACATCACTGATGGCATTGCTTAACGAGTCCCAACATCTCCCGCTGCTGGCCTGATGTTTGTGTTGGCTCGGTTCCAGCTCAAATCTGCGTCCTCGCCTCACTCAACTGTTTTTCTGCTGTTTTTCTCCACAAGGATTAGTGCGTAATGCGCGTAAAGATCGTGCGTAAACACGTTCCCGGAGTGTCAGTCAGTGTCAGGAAAGTGAAGCGTTGATTAAAACTCAAAGCGCGAAACATGTCCAGCCCGGTGGAGCAGGACTCTTGACACTTGTTACCGGACAAAAACAAAGAGAGAGAGAGAGAGAAACATCTGAAAGCAGATGTGCCCACGCTGTGATTGCGTTGATTCCCTGACTTGCTCCGAGCGTGTTGTTGCATTAGGTATCTGATCGGATGATGAGCATGCAGAGGCTTTGTCATCCTACCTGCGTCTACCTGCAGCCGTGCAGCTGTGCAGCTGTAGTAAAGTCGCCCGGTGCTGCTGCTGCTGCTGCTGAGCGCGGTGCGGATCCAGCGGTGCGCAGATAGTGTGTGCGGCTGGTAGTCGGAGGTCGGAGCCTGTGATGAACATGCGGTGCGTACAGTCTGACATGCCGGGGGTGTGGGGAAGGGGGGAGGCGTGGGGGAGGAGGTGGGGGGGGGGGGGAAACCGGGCAGGTTGAGCTCCGGGTTGGTCTCTCACCGGTGCTGCAACACGACCTGCAGGCTGCAGAGTGGCTCCCTCTATAGACTGATGAGAGCTGACTTAAAGGAGACCTAGAGTGGATCTGAACGGAGTATGTCTATATAGAAGCTGTTGAATATTTGTTCCATACTTATTTTTAAGACGTGGGATTACTAAAGTCACTTTTTGCACAGATCTGGCACTCTTTCATGCCTACTTGGCAACCACATGAAGGATTTATGCCGATCGGCTGATCCACTCATATTATCATGTGTGATCATGTGACTTTCCGTATCCATGCAGACATCCAGTTTATAGGTCTGAGCCGGAATCAGATATTGAGGAAGACTTTTCTTTCTTTAACAACATTACTTCTGTAGGTATGAAAACATTGTGGGTCATGTCGGCACAGGTGTGGTGGGTTTCAGTCCTTATCCAGCCGATCCACAGGTCATGTTGTCGCTATCTTTCCTTCCGCTCAAAATGAATGTTTATGTGACTTTACGTTCCTTGCGCATCAACACACCTTCACAATTCATGTTTTGTCACTGTTAAGGTTCACCCATCTTTAGCTGGATTTATTAATTCAAAATTTAGGACATGATGATGTTCTTGGACCTGCAGCTTGCCGGGTATATGTAAACCTGTCGTTACTCAACAAAGCCATGGTAAAAATGGTTTTCCACTCAAAGTCCCCTTTAAAAATATCAATGGAAAACTAGACTGAGGGAAATATTGGTGCTGACAGATGATCTCATGTTGAAATATTTCCATTAGTGCAAGAGGTGCAAGGGTTTCCTCTGTATCTAAAACGCAGCTACACTGAATCTAGAATTTGACGTTATGACTCACATTATTGATTATGCAGTTAAGCTTCAATAAAACATGTCTTTACTGCTCCAGTGTTCTTTTAACACTCACCCTGGGAGTTTCAGGGGACGCCGTCCTTATTTTTGTAGGACTTGTCACATCTAGTCCAGAATCTGAAGCCATACATGTGCTTTGACAGTCCTGCACCGTTCCTGTGCCTTTATTTCGAGATCGAAGCTCCTTAACTTTTGATATCTGAGACACTGTCCTGCAGAGAGGGACTTGTGCGTGTACATTGTGCGGAGGCAGCAGGTGTTAAAATCGACTAATGTGTTGAGGACCACTGTCAAGAAGCGCTACATTAGCCTCCGTACATTTCATGGTGTTTACAAGATGCCTGCGCTTCAGGAACATCTGCTGGAATTGGCAAGGTTTCCTGGATTTCCCATGGGTTGAAGAGACAGCAAGTGGTTGTGTTTGTATTTGTGTGTGTGTGTGTGTGTGTGTGTGTGTGTGTGTGTGTGTGTATGTGTGTGTGCCAGCAGCTTGCTGATATGAGTGGATAGAGATGGACTTGGCTGCAGCTCCTTTACTTCTTGCCTTCTGACCTCTCCTCACAGGGTGTGGATGACAGAGGATTGCGCATACATTCTGCGTGGTGCCATTTCCTGTAGGTGCGGAGCCAAACTCAAACTTCACTTGGCAACGAGCTGATTCCCCGGGGATTAAAAGTGCAATGTGAGTATTTAACTTCACCTGGTTGGTCACATTAAATCTAACAGTGGGCTTCTGGTCTGGTGTTGGGATGTGTATGAACCATTTTAGGAATATGATACCAGGGATAAGCTGTAGGGCATGCAAATAAAGAAGTGCATGACACAAAAAAATGGCAGAAGGCTGGACTCTTCACTAGAAGTTTATTTGACTTGGCAAACTGTTCTACAGATCCACACAAAAAAAAGGCAGAGACAGTGAGATAAAGCATTTGATTAATCAAAGCCGTTCTGAAACTGTTTATAGAGATTAATAGAAGATATAATCCAAGACTGATGTAAGAACATTCCCCTTGGTCCTATTCCTCATTGGAACCAAATGAAACAAGTCGTACTTGAAAATCACAGCGGCGAGGCCGAGGCGGGTGTGTCCACCCTGGAAGCACCTCTAGGTGTCAGAAAGTCTCTACAGAAACGTTACCGAAAATCAGAGCATAGGATACGTAGAGTAACAAAAGGTCATGCACCCATCCGACTGACGCAGTGCATGCAGATGCGTGTGCAAAAGTACATGTAAACAGAGAGGTCGACCTGCAGAGAGAACACAACTTACAACCTCAAAACAATAACAAGACCCGTTATGGTTAAGGTAAGGGAGGACAATGACACTCCAAATGTGACATAAACACAATTAAATGATTATATTCTAACCCCACAGCCAGTAATGGTGACTAACAGACTCTGACATGTACACACACATCCAACATAGTCGTAGCAGCTGCTGCAGATCTTGTTCTTCGTTGTTTAACACCAAACTCGTACGTGACGAGACGAGGAACACTTTGAGGAGCGTAGAGACGTGGAGCCGTCCTGTGTGACGTTTCTTTCGATGCTGAAGGCAATGCATCAGGTACTGTTGGCTATTAAGCATCGGCCAATCAGTTCCTGATGCAGTATCATCCACATCAGAAAGCTCTTCCGAGGCACTCTGGGGCTTCTGCGATGTGTCCTGATGTCGAGAGGGCCGACAGAAAGATAAACCCTACCTCATAAACCGAGCCATTAATATTCTTTTCATCCCGAAACGATACAATGGCCGATACTGTACAGTACACATCATTGTAAGTCAAGATGGCAGCAGAGGCATCTGGAAAGTGAATTCATGCAAATTCAAAATGGGCATGCATTATGAAAGAGCTGCAAGAGATGAGGCTGCACTTCAAAAGACTGTCGAAAAGAAATTTTTTAAACGTGGGGAAGGGGGATGCGAGAGGAGGAAGAGCAGACAGAGCGGGTGTCTGTGAGACGCGCTTGTGTAATTGCAGTGACATCTTCATTGAGAGCCCTCCATCTCTTTCCTGTGCGCTCCAAAGGGCGTCGCTGACGCCGGTCGATGGGGAGAGCAGCCGAGGCGCTGCGTTTAGCATAATCCCAGAGGCCATTGTGAGAGCAGCTAGTGAACGACTCACAGTTGCCAGCTGAGATTTCACCAAAACACAGCAGAACACAAGGAGAAGGGGACGAGACGGAGGGAAGGGGGGAAGCCGGAGGAGGAAGGAGCTCAGGCCAGAGACAGGGGGACGATTAAGGAAAGCGCAGAGGTGTCAGAACCACCGCGCATGGATTATGGAGAGTAATATTTTGAGTGAGCGAGCCGAGTTATGGGAGGGTGCAGAACGGTTGTAGGGTCGGGGTTGTAGTAGGTTATCCATGGACCAGTGTACAGCTTCAAAGACCCGGGGAATAAAGTGTGAAACGTGTTTTTCTTTCACCCCCAGGTGGACTGCACCTGTTGGCCCTCATTCGGGCCTACAATTCATGAGCAGCCCACAACCATTTTTTTTGAGGGGGGGGGTCTTTTAAACATCTCTGACTGTTATGACTTGTAACAGGGAAGCATGAAAAGATTAAGCAAAAGTGTCCGCGGGCGGCATTTTGTTTTTGTATTGTGCAACGATCATTACCTTTAAGCTTAAGTGTGAAATCCTCTTTGATCACAGTTTCTGGTAGACAGACAGTGGCCAACCTTTGGTAAACAGTTTGGTCCCCTCCCAACATGTTGTAGGAAAACATACGACCAGAGTTGAAATGCATCGATGCGGGCCTCTTTTTTTTCCTTTTTTTCCTTTTTTTTCTGTCTCTTTGCACATCACGGGGTTTGTTTGTAAGACATATTAGACAAACTGCAGAATCTCTCCAGGTGATTGTGAGACTATAAAACACCATCACAGTTGCCTGCAGAGATTACCCAGTCTGCCTAGCACACACACGACGCGGACACACACACACACATACACACACGCACACACGTGCCGGTCTGTGGTGGGTACATGTGGGATCCATAGGAGTCAGATGGCAGCAGACGGTTAACACACTGATCGGGATAAAGACCCAGCTTTGACCCTAACACCCCCCACCACCTCCTCCACCACCGTTCCTAAAGGTCTTGCGTTACCATAGCGACAGGGCCACGGCACGTGCCTCCCATTGTTGAGCCGTATCCTCCAGGGTCATCGGCACACACCCCCCTCAGAGGTCAGATGTCACCACGGCCTCTCGCCGGGGTCACCACTCAGCAGCCCGCAGCCTCTGACCTTAAACGCTGAAACGAAATGAGAGTTGGGGGGGGGGGGAAGAAAGGGGAGAGAGAGAAAGGGGATGAAATAAGGCGTATTTACTGAAAAAGCACTCAATGTCTGCATGGAAATTTAGGATACGGAGACAGAAACGATAAGTGTTGTGAATGCAGATGTGCAGTACAGTCCTGAGTGGGTGATGCGTGTACAGTGTCGAGGAGACTCTCTCTGCATGTTACAGTATGTCTCCCTCTTGTGGTGAAAAGTGGTGCCTAGTGTATTTTAAAGTGTGGCAAAACAAAACAAAAAGCGCAGAATAATGGAGGTCTGGTGATTAAGACTGGTGTTAATGAGCCTCATCCCTCTTTTCATGTCTCTATCTACGGTATATACTGTAAAACAACAGAGCAATAAGGCAGAAAAGACGGGCATTACACTTGACATTTTTGAGATTTGTTGCAGGTATATAAAACATAAGATATGCATTAATCTGGTATCAGTAAAGTGGTATAAAGTTTTTTTTTTTTCGTATTCAAATCAATCACTTTTGTTTTATATGTCCCACAACAAAAAGCGCCTTTACCCCACTTTATTTTAATTAAACCCTAAAGTAATCAGTAATTGCGGTTTAACCGACCGAATCACACATATGTCAGCACATTTTGGGAAGTCGTTGGCCAGAGGTGCTATCTTTTCCACTAAGCCACACTGCATGTTGGGAGATTCAGGTCATCGAGTTGCAAAGTGTTGCTCAGGCGTTGACAAAAGAAAAATCTTAAGTTTATTAAACGGAACAGGCTGACAGTCCACACTTTGTTAGGCAGTGAATGAACAGAGTGGTTTTGACAGGCCTAACCTCTTAAGCTTCGGGTCCCACTGAGCTCGGCACAGCTAGAGCTAAATGCCATCTGTCCCAACATCATGAGGCCCCCCCCCCTCCTCCCAGACCCGTCCCCCAACAGTTTAGCATAAAAATCATACAATAGTGCTATTAGGGGGAGAATGGAGAATTACTCCACTTATCCGTTATCAAGTCGCTAAATTAAATACACTTTATCTTCGGTTAAAGGCTTCAGGTTAAACGCTCTGAAAACAATAGCTCTGCTTGTCTGCTTCATTATTTGTTTTTCTTTTTAAAAAAACACTCAAACCCTGCGTTATCAGCAAGTTTCTGTCACTTTTTTCTTATCACCTATTAAGTTCATGTCCCCCTCCCCCCCAAAAAAACTTAATATATGGTATTTTGTGTCTTTCCGGCCACAACCTCCTGGGCTTTGGGTGTCTACTGGCCCTGCTGTGTGATTAAACCTGAAAATAAAGAGCAGGACAGCCAGAGCACTGAAAGAGGAGAGAGAGAGAGAGAGAAAAGAGAGAGAGAGAGAGAGAGAGAGAGAGAGAGAGAGAGAGAGAGAGAGAGAGAGAGAGAAATGGTCAGTCTAAGCCGACACTGGTGACCCCTGAATAGTGTCATTGTGGCTTTGGCTAGGATCACAAATAAAGTTTAAAAAGTTTAAAAAAGATGGCATGGATCCTGAAGCAAAGGAGGGGGGAACAAAAAGCCCTCCTATTGTTACTCTGGGCTGTAAAGAAATCTTAAAAGTACGAGGAGAGGAGAGGAGAGGAGAGGAGAGGGAGAGGGAGAGGATCAGCTCTGAGCTTAGAAGTAATGACCAGTGATTTCAGAACATTTGGAAGCAGCTCATGGACTTCTTCCCTGTCTGAAGCGTTCATTTGCTTTGAAAAGGATTTTCCCTCAGGACTGTGGTCTGGTAGTGGACGCAGGCCGGATCAAAGGTGATGCGGGCAGTGTTGGAACTGAACCAAACGACCTCAATGTGTAAGAGAAGCAACGCTTTCCCATGCGATGCCAGTTTTTATGTTACTGCTTGACACTCCTTTCCTCCAGTGCATATGTGTTGTTGATATTTGCCCTAAAAGCTGTTGCAAGTATTCAGTTATTGTCAATTAGGGGGGGGGGGAAAGGAGGGAAAAGGAGGATTATTAAAACCCCTTTTTGGGCAAAACAAATAAAAGCCAGCATGTGGTTTCAGCCTTATGTTGGGAAGGTCAAGATCATGGGGTCTGACAACCTATTCAGACCACATTGTCTTCTTCAGTTAGTCCCTCACTGTGACTCATCAATGGCTCGCTCAAATTCCCTTGCAACAAATTCGTTTTTACGCTTTGCTGACTTCCACATGCGGCACCAAACAATACAGTAATGATATCACCATTTGAACTTTAGTCTCTGTCCCTTCACCGCCGTGTCTGCTCCGTTAGCTGTCATCTAACGTTAAGGGCAGAGGACGACCTTTGTGCCCGTTAGCCAATGTGTGTCCTTTAGCACTTCATTAAGGCCCCGGACCTTCAATGTACAAGCAATTGTCTTCCTCTAACAAAAAGACTGACGCATTGTATCAGTCGGAGGTAAATTTTTCAAAGGAGGCCGATACAATGGACAGAGCAAAGCCCAAATTACGAACCAGGTCTGCGAGGGGCCTCCTGGTGGGCCATATTGTGCTGTTTGTTGACGGTCCGGTCTGGACTGGACGACATGACCTGGTGAGGTTGAGATGGAGCGGGCGTGGCGGCGACGGGGCAATGCAGATGCGCGGAGGGCAACGTACGAGCGGGTGAAACGTGGTGTGCGAGCGAGGAGTGAAACGATGTGGAGTTGAACTTGGGTGCACGAGGCCACGCTGGGAAACTCAGGCAACCCACAGACCTCTCAGAGGTGCACACTGGCTAAAAACAATTGGGATCTCCATGAGCTGATGTGACATGTGTGTGTGTGTGTGTGCGTGTGTGTGTGTGTGTGTGTGTGTGTGTGTGTGTGTCCCAGCCTTTCCGTTAGAGGAGCCCTACCAAGGAAGAAAAAGAAAAAAAACAGCTCTGAGAAAGGGAGGGAAAGAGGGACAGTAGGCTGGGGAGGGGTCAAAAGACTCAAACTGCAGCAGCAGCACAAGATGGTTTCACCCACGTGGAGCCAAAGAAAAGAAGATGCGTGTGAAAACAGAGAAAATGAAACTCTGGGCTTATATATTGCACCGTTACCGTCAAATGTGGCCTCAGTGGATAGTCTGGCGATTTATGCTGCAAATATATTTCTAAATGAGCAGACTCGGTTATTTCAATATTTCTAATCTTCCGAGCAACAAAACAAAAGAGAGATTTCCAGTAACCGTTTGTGGCCTTCATTGTCTGGTTGCAGCCTCTCCTGTGAGAGGATTTGCTGCTTTTCTCCTTTGTGATTGTTGGGCTTTTTTTGGGTGGCTACTGGGGCGAAAAAAAAAAAAAAAGACACTTCAAGATACCTCGCTTGGACCCTCCAAGACGCTTTTCTCGATTTAGCGATCAGTCATCTACAGATATCAGATAATCTGCAGCCGCAAATTGCCGAAACAGGAGTGAATGCACTTGGAAGGCAAAGATAGCACTTTCATTCATATAAAACACTCCTCCACGCTCCTGGCTGCCATTTAGCCCCTGCACTGCAGCCTCAGATGAAATGGGCCGATGGCACATCAGACCAACTGACTGGTCCGGGCCATATTTACATCCCATCTCAGTTATTGGACGCATAATTCCTCCACACATCTCCTCAATCTTCCCTCATCCTCACACACACACACACACACACACATACGTGCACACGGCCCGACCACAATTATAATTTCATATGCCCCAGTGTATCAGCCACCCGAGCAATTTTCTGCCATTTAAATGTGAATTTATGTCTCATGTAAATGAGCGGGGGAGTCGATTTAGGCCCATCGCAGGACTGGCCTTTTCCCAGGGAGCGCTCTGTTATGGGCCGGTGGTCATTTCAAGGTCCCCGTTCATCACCTTGATTTAACAGACGGCACCGGCACAGAATGAGGCCTCGCCATCTTATCTGGCTCTCTCTCCTTTCCTAAACGCAGCCACGCTCCATCCCGGGCTGTATTCGGGTACTCGAAACCGTCAATGCATCTCTCTCAAAGAAAATCGCCCCCATAGCTGGAGCAACATTCACAGCCATGGTTCCCCCGGCTTCATCAGCTCAGACGAGGAAAACAAATAAAGTCATGATGTGATAATTACCCCTACGCTCACCTCGTCTCTCAAACCGGTACGTTTAGCGATTTTTTTGCGCTCTGTGAGAGGCGTCGCCCGTTAAAATGCTGAGTTGTGACTTGAGGCCTGGAAACCGAGAAAAAAAAAAAGAAAAAGAGGAGGAGGAGGAGGAGGTGGTCTCTCTAATGAGGAGTCATCTGTGCTGCTCGCTGAGCTGAAGAAAACACCACAGCTCTGTCTGAGTGTCTGCTCTCCAGCCACCGGGTTAACCACTGCGCACACACACACACACACACACACACACACACACACACACACACACACATGTTTGTCTGTGTCAGCATATTGGCTCGCACCGGGCCGGGGTTGCACCTCCAGAACCTGGAGGTGCAAGTACACAAGTGTGCGTCAAAGTTTTAACAACCGCTCAAAACGCGACCCGGACGAGGGTTATTTTACATTTCCATAAATGTCAGGTCGCTTCAAACCTTTGACGGTGCATCGTAATTAGCGCACGTCTCCGCCGGGTCAGTTATTGGCTGTTTAATTGACCGCATCACAACATTGCTGAGCAGTAATATGTGACCTTTGCAAAGAGCATTTCCTGACAACCCCTCTCGACACAGTCCCACTACAGTGGGACCCGACCGGAGGGCAGGTGTCTCTTAACGTTCGTATCTTTAAAACCCTTCGTTTTAAACTCTTAAACAATTACGGTATGTCTTTATTGCTTCTTTCAACATTTCCATCCATCTTCTTAACCCGCCATGAGAGCATGATATAATTTTTTTCTCATTTTACCTGCATTACGAGCTGCTGAACACACAGCGGGACATTTGTAATAATACAAATGTGACAGGTGAGGAAAAGTGAAACTTTTTACATTTTTTTACCTACACACCCCACATTTTTTTCCTTGCTTTGCAGCTTTGGTTTAAAGATGAGCTTGTAGCTCTTTTAATGCTACTGAAGGCACAGTTAATGGAAATCATATAATTTCATGTGTTGATAACTTTTAACGTGTGTGGAGTATTTTAAGAGCCGTTTTTGTGGACATTTTAACACTTTTCACAATTACAGTTAAAGTCCTGTACTAAACTTTTTTATTAGCCCTGTTTACTTTAAAGGCTTGAGGAAATGTATTTGAATTATAGCGAATGTCAACTATAATTCATTACTTCAGTGCTACGTCAGTGGCCGTTCTTGTTTTGCAGATGAATATGAAGCTATTTTTTTGAGCTGATCAAACTCTGCCTCAAAGACCAGACCTTGACCCCCATGATCGATCGACCTGCCCTTATCACGTCTAGAACCGGTCCAGCTGCTGTTTCTCACACGTCTTCTGCAAAACCGTCAACAGAACACACACACACACACACACACACACACACACATACACACACACTTCAGCCCTTATCCAGAACCCAAGGTCTTCGTCTAACACAGCTGGCTTTTCCCAGACATGCATTTGACGTCGCAATGGGCGTTTTCTAACAAATTCATTTAAAAAACAATTCAAAGGTAAGTGGATGAAAATGAGGAGCAGGACTGAAAAAAACGAAACGAACAAAAAAAAAGACACTACGGACGGAGCTCACACACACAAAGAGCTGCTCTGCGAAGGACGTCGGTGACACGCAGGGAAACAAGATGTCAAGCAGGCGTGGGGCGGCAGCGCCATGTGCCTAATAAAGACACACAGTTGTTGCGGCCAGAGAAAGGCCCTCTGTACTGTATGCTGCACTCCTCCTGGCTCATGGCACTCGTACTCCTCCCTGGGAGCCTCAAAGACTTCACCCCGTGCTCGTTTTGCTGCAACGCGGCCACCGCGTATTGACCGCGCACATGTCGCAATGTAGCGTCTGACCCCGGCCCCCGAATTGTCGTAGTGTGAAAAAAAAACAAACAAAACAAAGAAAATGTGTTGCTGGAGTTACCGCGCAGCTCTGAAACATACAAAGTGCGCAGAAATGCAGCGCTGCAGGTAAAGTGCTGTGTAATTCCAGCCCAGAGAAGGGACTTGAGGGACCAGGAAAAGAGCAATGCGGCTCCGGGTGCGTCTGTGATTGATGGCTTCTGTCTGTGCAATAGCTGACTGAGCAACACGTACATCTCTCTTATTCACACTCCTAATGGCATGCACACGTCCCCATAGTGCGGCTCATACACGCACTACAACACATACATGTAGCGTGCGTGTGGAGCCGCCCCATGAGTAATGCGCACATGGAGGCTCATAGAGTCCGACCTGGCACCTTTGTCTTCTTTCATCCTTTTGCTCCCTTCATGTGCGCGCTCTGTTGAATCAAATGGGACAAAAAAAACACAAAAAAAGAAAACAAATAAATCTTTCAAACACTTCTCAGGTAACGTGTACACGGCGTAGCACTTTGTTGTGGATGACGACGTTTCGCACTGTACGGGCCACATTTACCCTCAATCCTCGATACGCTGTCACGTCCCTGTTGTCTGGTGCCAAGACATGTCTGGTCTGGCTGTAGGCCAGGCCGGGCCGGTCGCCACCACCACCACCCCCCCCCCACACCCCCCAGCAGCCGAGCAGGCAGGCCTCGCTTAATGCTGACACACTGCTAACATCAGCCAGGGAGAGGAGACCTCTGGGAGATGCTGAAACATCAGCATAGCACCATTTCTGATTTACAAGGGAGGGATACATCTCTGCTCATCTGCAGCAGAATTCAGGGAAAATGTCACGCGATCGTCGTGGCCTTTGAAGGCTCAACAATAACACGGGTTTAAAGACGCCTGCGAGGCTGAGGCGACGGTGGAGAGGTGCTAAAAGACCACACCCCCCCCAGCAGATAAACCCGCGATTATGCAGGCATCACACACACACACACACACAAAAAAAACGACTATCGTGTTTCTTTTACAAGAAAAACAGATTACAGTGTTGAAATAGTTCTCGTTTTCAGTGGTTTGCATTTAATGCCATGTGGAATAAATGGCTCGTCATCCCAGAGCTACAAATACAGTCTTAGATGAACCGGCACATTAGCGATTTAAATTAGTTTACTATTGTAGAAAAATGCAATCCATCATTATTGGTTTTTTACTGAGGACAAACACCTAAAGCAGCAATGACTACAACACCAAATCAATGACAGAACTCTGATGTTTCTTCATTATGGGCATTTTTTGGGGGGGAGGGGGACTTGAAAAGGTATTGCGGCCATTTACCAAAGCAGGTGGCATTTACAAACAACCAGAATGTTCTTGCACTGCCTCGGTAATGCGTGGGTCAGAACCGCACAAATAAAAGGTTAAAAACCTGGTTCTCGGTCTGAAAAACCGGCCTGTTCACAGTGGAGATCTCAGTTTGTGTTCACTTGGTTGCGATGGCTGCCCTTTGTGCTTAGTAAGCCATGTAAATGAGATTGGCAGAAGCGAGCGCGTCATCGATATGCGCAGATATAACCAGGAGTGCCACTGATTGATGATGCAAACCTTCTCCCTACAGCCTTCGGTGTGACCTCTGACTCCTCACCCCTCGAGGGGCTAAACTTATTACCCTTTGACTCGTGTGACCTCTGCTGTGAAAGGAGCTAGATTGAAGGATGACCACAGCTCAGGTCCTATTGGCCACTCGCTGACCAAGCTGCGGCCTGAGGCCTGACCATCCAAACCCTAGAGGGACGTGACCCTGGCCCTGCCACACGCTCTGTGGATAATACTATTAACAGGTCAATACGAGCCTACAAAAAAAAATTGGAGGTGGGGAGGGGGGAAAGGGGCCGCTTTAACCTAGAGGACGAGCAGAAGAAAGGGGGCGAGGGGGAGATACTGTGGAAGGAGCAGATTTGCAAGATGGATTTGTAGCTTATTTGTCAGGTCTGTTTGAACAAAGGGTCACCAATTCGATTGCCACACAGAGATGTAATGACCTGGACGAATAGCGAATAGACAATAGAGCAGCTCCGTAGTAAAAGCTTCAACAACGATGAAATACGACCACTTACAGTACGTTTTTACGGTCACGGAGCCCCGAACAGACGCCTAAAAGCAAAGGAAAGTGATGCAGATGTTTTATTTCAGAAATACCAAAACGCTGGTCGAAACGCCCCGAAAATAATGCAACAAAATTAGCTTAGTCATGCTGGCGAAACCACGCTAAAGCTCAATATGTGATATCAAAAGGGGGAAATACATCAAAAGTGGAGTTCCAAGTGAACTTTTTGTCGCTCGTAGATAACGAGGCCATATGGTGAACATTTCCAATCAATATATTAGTGGAGTGCTGCTCCACACTGTACCTCCATCCCTAGTATAAGCAGAGGAGGGGTGAATTGGGTGTGCGCCAATACAGCACGTTACATGCGAGACATGTGCTCGCACACTCCCTCTTTCTCACTCTCCCCCTCTCTCTTACACACACATTCACACACATGCATACACAATAATTGTGTAATTTTGCTGAAATCTCTCTTATTTCAGTCTAATAAGCGATATAATCCGGTTCAGCCTCCGATTCGTTAAGTTTCTATGAACGGGGGAATCTCCTTTTTTTTTTTAGAGAGAGAGAGAATAATCGCACAATATGTAAAAATTCAACTGACGAATACGAGGCGATGTGACAAGTGCGACCCAGAAAGAAAACTCCCCAAATTCACCGTTCACCTCAAACTCTTCCACACCCTCCCTCATCACCATCACACCCAAAAATGGTCCCAATAACATGTATTGTGACCATGCTGCCCTGTATTTCTACTACACTAGGTCTGACTGGGAATCTCAACCCAAACATCATGAATACGCATACGGAGGGTGCACACAGGGCATACATAATGCGCTTTGTCTCCTCCACCCCTAAGAGTTGAGCCCTGATAGACATAAAATGTGCGACTAAATAATGCAACAAGCAGCCGAAGCCCCGACTCCTGCAAAATTAGTTTTGGGAAAAGGCATAATGGGATAGGACCGTAAAATGGAGTTGAAGCACATGTAGCTGAGAGAGTGGACTCTGCTAAAGTTGTCAGACCTGCTGCTACAGCAGGGCTTGTAAACAACAGGGTCAGCATACGTTCAGTCCAACACGCACGCACATGCAGTCTCACACGAACACATACACAGGCAACGCAGGCTCATAGATTACTCTGAACAATGAAGGCTAAAAATCTTCGAGGGAAGATGGAGACAGAGCAAAGCAGATAAAACTGGAGGAGAATTGACTGAAGAGGCAGAGGGGAAGGGGAAACAAACTGAGACAGTACCTTCCAAAGCATCCACGAGGTGATGAGAAGGGTGGGACACCTGCAGAAGCTTGCGTTCTCTATCCAGAGCTCCTCAGCGACTGCTTCCTCTTGGAGCAGAGTGTGTGTGTATGAGCCAGGCAGAGGGAGAGAGAGAGAGAGTATGTGTGTGTGTGTGTCTGTGGCTGAGGGAGGGGATCCCACCCCTCCTCCTTTCGGACTGTGCCTCCTTAACAGGATGGAGGGGTAGGTGGGGCCACTGCAATAAAGCAAACACACACACACACATGCACACACACACACATACACACACACACACACTCTATGGTTGTTATGTCCTCGCTTCTCTCACTCTTTCCCGCCTCCACACTTCCATCCTTCCAAGACTTGCTCTCAACCTCCTTCTCTCTCGCGCACGCACACTCGCTCTGGTTCCTGCCGCCTCGTGCTTCCCCTCTGGATCCGGCTCAGTCTGCAGGGCTCTCACACTCTCCCTCTACCTACACTCTCCCACCCCTCCCCGGCTCTTTGCCCCTATCCCCTTCCTCCTCTGACTGTACGGCAACATTAACATACTCCCGTTAATCTGGAGAGGAGAGAGACATATGCCGTTTCTGGCTGGTGGTCCACAACCTGCTAAACTCCTGGGGTGTGTGTGTGTGTGTGTGTGTGTGTATGTCCCATCGGTCTTTAGTCTCATAACACTACAGCACTGAGATTAAGCAGGACAGTCAGAGAGCGATGAAAAGAGGGGAGAGGGACAGCAGGGAGAGGAAAGGAGTGGTGCCACGATCAACAGCAGTGAAGCACTTTTTTTTTTTAACCTTTTGCAGTTTGCTTTTGCTCTGGGTCGCTGTGCCACCATCCCTCCTCCCCATCCGCTCATCCTTCCACCAAACCCCATATCCCATCTGATTCGGAGAGTGGCCATGCCTACATAAATCATCCGCTTATTCCGTTGGCCACACGTTACATTCAAAGTATTGATTTTTCTCTCTCTCTCTCTCTCTTTCTTTCCCCCCTCTGCGCTCACCAAGCCGCAGCACTGATTGCGAGGAAACCCTTCGCAACGGTCACAAACAGGAAGTGGAAAAGCCAAAACCACGGGTGTTGTTTCGATTGACCACAATGGCGGATTCTGAAGCTTTGGCCGCCACACCGAGGAGGAAGATGTGTGCTCTACTGCACACGGTGCACGTGACGTAAAGCCAGAGACGCCCGGGTGATACACAAAAGGAAACGCGGTCAAACGCAGAAATTGATCTGCAAAAATGGAGTGAGCCGTTCAAATACGGCGATGATATGTTCAAAAACAAACCGGGATTTGTCGATATATAGAGGTGATTATAAACCTCCGTATTCCAGCATATCCGAAACAAAATCAGTCAAACAGTATCTCCTCATTTTTCTTTGTAATCACATGAAGTGTGTAGCTCTCGGGGCTTTACATAACGAGGCGAGAGGCGATAACGGCCAGTGAAATGTGGTTCTAAATGAGCCACTATCCCTTAGATTAAAAGTGACCATTGGAGGAGCAAACGCTGCCGTTTCCATGACAGCACAGCTGAGGATACTTTGAACTCTGACCTTATACTCCTGCCTGCGCTCTGGAGCGGTGACCAAGCCCAGGGTCAATCAAAGAGAAGGTCAGCAGGGGTCAAATGGTAATGACCCTCTCTGGTTACGCAACCATACCGCATCCACCTCCTACGAGGAGCATCTCAGCATCATTCATCCTAATCAGAGCGGAGCATCTTCCAGAGGGTGCTGCCTCTGGATAATGAGATAATGCCAATGTGACGATGTACCTAAGATCAAGAGCTAGGGGTGAACTGGAAGGTGTGGGGGAAAAAAAACATCATAAACTGTAGTTTTCTGTCTTTTTTTTGCAGATACTAATACCTTGATTTGATTGGTACAAATTTTTTATGAACTAATCACTTCATGCTCCCTTAGCAGCAGCTCGGATGGAATAATTGGCCTGTATTACATGACAACGATGCGCTGGAAACTACGGATTAACAAAGGGGGCAGGGAGATGTAGCAATGGCTGAAGCTACACACGATAACACGTGGCGACACAGCCCTTCAAGATCCAACTCTTCTGAGAGGATTTCCCTCGCCTACCTTGCATGTACCTACAACCTTGCTTTATCTCTACCTTCTGCTATCTCCTCCTCACTAGGGCTGGTACAAGCGCTTACAGCACTGCACTCTCATCCCGTGGTCGGCTGAAGAATGCGGAGCAGTGTTTATTACTACACTGTGGTCTCGTTTGAGATGTAGCTTGAATGTTTTTTTCTTCTTCTTCTTCTACGTGAGTCTCTTTGGATAAAAGCTAAGTGGCTAAATGTGAACGTAAACACGTGGTGTGGCACTGGAAAACCAGGCTCTCTGCTGCACTGCGAAAAACAGCACGGGACGGTGGCATGCTCGACAGCGACTCCCGTCCGGACTTTTCTGTGGAGGAGCGATCTCAGGTAGACGGGCCGATGAGTCAGCAAAAAAAATAAAAAATAAAACAACCGACGGGACTAGGACGTGTTCAGGCTCCTGGACACTGATCTAGGATGACTGTCAGAACACTCCTGGAGTTGTGTGTGGTGCAAGAATGGCGCTAAAACACATCCTGAAAGGAAGAGGGGGATGATCTTTAAGAAAGGATGACACCGTCTTGGGGTGGAGAAACTGGGTTGGAAGAGAAGGGGGAAAAGACAGATGAAGGGGTGGAGGGACCGATCAGAGGGGTGCCAGACACAAAGAGGCCAGGCCACGGCCGGTGGCACGCGATGGGCAGATTAACCAGCGTTTCCTCCCCTAACCGAAGCATTAGGACACCTGACTGAGTCCCGCCAATGGCAGCCAGCCAAGGATTTGTATGGGGAGGGGGGGGGGGGGGGGGGGGGGAGGGAGGGAGGGAGGCAGTGAGGGAGGGAGGTGAGGGGGGGGACAAGCTGGGGCTCGCCTTTCAACATTCAGGCTCTTCAACAACACAAAGAGGGGTGGGGTGGTGGGGGAAAAGGGGGTGATGGGCTGGTGGCTTGGAGTAGGGTGGGGTAGGGTGGGGTGGGGTGGGGTGGGGTGGGGTGGGGTGGGGTGGGGGGGGTACAAGCCTTACCCCTCACCATCTGCTGCCCAGGCTAAGTGAGGACAGGGGTAGGGCCAGAGTGCGGGGTGGAGTATGCAAGCGCGTGCACATTGGGGGGTGGGGGGGTGGAAAGAAAACACACGTGTATCTGCGCGCACGCACCTGTTAGTGTGTCAGTGGGTGTGTGTGTGTGTGTGTGTGTGTGTGTGTGTGGCGGCAGATGGACGGGGCACACACTCCTGGCACAGCAGCTCCCATGTTAGTCATCCCACGTTGAGGTCTATCCCCCCTTCCCCCACATTCCTAACCCCTGCTACCTAATCCACAGTGCCAGCCAATTCTTTATGTTTTGCTCAGTTTGATTAAGACATCCATGATTAGAGACATTATGGGCTGGGTGACAGGGTGTGTGTGTGTGTGTGTGTGTGTGTGTGTGTGTGAGAGAGAGAGAGAGAGAGAACCTCTTATCCATGCGGTTGTTTACTGTAAGCAAAGCCAAACAGATGCAGCCCCCTTTTTCCACCCCAATGCCACTTAGCAGCATCTCCACTACGGTGGGGGACACTTTACGAGTCACTAATTTAGTTAATTTTCTTTGTTTGACTGAGTGATTCAGGATCTGGTTAAAACCCTGTATAAATGGCGGGAGATAGAGCATTTACAAACAAACAAACTACACACTCATACAGTATTTGACATAATTCACCCCCTCCCACCGCCCCTCCACCCCCCACGCGTGTTTGTCTGAACCCTATCGGCGAGCTGTCCGTTTCTCCCTGTTAAAAAAAAAAAAAAAGGGGGTCAGAGCGGCAGACAGTTCAGTCTTGCTGAGCAGTAATCTGAAAATGCCTGTAATCCTCCATACAGAGCCCTTCTGGAGACCGTGATTGTAGTGAGTAGAGGTGCAGCCTCGTCTCAGTTTAGCAGCCATGTGTCTGAGCGAGCTTGACACGCAACCAGAGCCTTACAGCTGCCAGGACACACACTGGGAGATGAGGCACTGTAAAGCTGCCCCGGTCACTCACTGGAATAATTATGCCATTTTTCGCCCTATACAATGCTGGGCGAGTGCAGGTCACTGCACTTATTCAGCACAGTGTTTGGACAAGTGGCATATGTGGGAGCCAATGAAATCAGCGCCTAACGAAGATAAATAAGACGGTTTAGACGGTGTGGTAATAAGCAGAGTTTGGGGGGGTTACTTTTAAAATGTTTTCCACTACAGATTACAATGTAGAAACCTAAAAATGTAGTTTTTAACATATTAAATAGATTTCTCCCAACATAGTTTGACCATTTCACAGCGATTTGAAGAAGACTCATCTTGTTCTGACATTAGAACAAACTTTCACCACTCCAGTCACTCCAGACAACAACCTAGATGTTTCAGACGGTGCCTTGTACAGAGATGGATAAATCCTTTCATGTAATCCTTTAATATCAACAGTCTAACTGTACTCTGATCACCATCTTTTTCAACTGTAACTGTACTGTACTAATGGTTTGCACATAGTCCAACTCATTCGGGGACAGATAAGAAAGATGCACAGCTTCCTTTACACTTGGGGTCTTGGGTGTGGGTGTACTTTTACAATGTATTCTACTATGCATTACATAATATACTGCAGGCCCTGAAATGTGCTCTGTTTGATAACTCAATGTTGCAACTGTGCAGCCCTGCAGCACCTGCCACACATGCAGCCTGTTACACCTGCTGGCCAATCAGAGAGCTGCAACAACTCTGGTCTCACCTGGACTTTTAGCTGACGTTATCTTCACAGAGGCCGTTTCTCAAAATGCCTGTTTCTCTGTGCTTGTGTTCATGCGGCCTTGAAAAACGAACCGAAGTTCGCATCTCGCCAAGTACGCTCAAATATCCCGAATCAGTGCTTGCCCCGCCCATTTCATCGAGGACGCATCGATGCAGACTTGGTGTGGACTATGGGAAGGTGCGTATCCCAGAATGCATTTTGGAGTAGTAATGGCAGAAGACAGTTCGCACAATTCTAACTTACATGTTTAGAAATTCTACTATTTTGGTGTCAAAAAATGGAATTTCGATTTTCTTTTTTATGTGAGAATGTAATATTTAGAGCATCTATGATGATGACGTTGGTCTTCCCGACCTTGGGGAGTTTGTTCTCTCGAGTAAACTTGCTACGTCCAAACTCACAAGTACGCATGTATGAACTTGCGTGCTTCGGTATCGCCGAAGGCAAGTATAACGAAAAACCAGACCAATATCCTGACCCGAACAAGTCAAGTTGAAGCGATTAATGAGTCACCCCTGTGGCCTGGAAGTGTTTGATTTGTCAGTTAAGAGCCCTGGTTAGACACGCCGCACCTGTTCCCTGTCTGCCAAAGAGCCCCCGATGAGAGTCCAGATTCATTTATATGTATTTATTAAGAGAACGTTTTTCTACAGTGACCTCCATCCATCCAAACAAAGATTTCATTGTTGGGCATTGGGAAGGACAGATACATTTAGAATACGAGATGCGAGTAGGTGTATTCATATACAGTAACAATATCAATAGTTATATTGTAGTAACGAATTTGTTATATGAATGGATCTATCTCTATGGTTATTAACTGCACAAAACAAGGTCTTGACTCCTCAGTTATTGTCTAGTGTCCGGTAATGATCATGAGTGATTGTGAGCACGAATTCTGGAGTGATCAAAAGTATATAGAGTTAAAATGTAAGTTAAAATGTGTTACAAGCTTCATTTTAGGGTACCTGCAGTGGAATGCACACAATATACACAATAATACATCTGGCACAGGTGCTAATGTAGGACATTCCGCAGCCTCCTTTGCAATTGCAATGTCCAAAAGTCGTTATTCTCAACTCAAAATTAAAAAAGTTAATAATTACAGTTAATCTGTGCAAATACATACATACATACAAGCTCAAAGTAAATTTGCAGGTGCCTCGCTTTTTTACACCTAAAATTCACCAATAAAAATAATAAAGGTGACATAAAATATTTCTCCTGCTTCTGGTTTAAATATTTCCTGGTTAGAAAAGAGAAAGAAAACTCTGCATAAATTCATGAAATCACAGACAAATTTACATGACAGGATCTCTGGAAATGATCAGGAACTATGTGAGTTTACCTCCGAGGCTTGAAAATAACTTTTTAAAAACAGAGACGTTAAACAGCACAGCTGTACATCTGCGTTCAACCTGCCGTCTTCAAAACATGTTGAGTCCGTATGCCACATGCAAAGCTACACAAGCCCTGCAGGTGCTGGAGAAAAGCTAAATACTGTAAAATAAAAAATTAAATTGGAAATTGTAAAAATGCACATTTTCTATGTACAAACATATGAAAGCCCATTTGACAATGGTCAGGACTGTTAAAATGATGCCACTGACTCCATGCAACTTGGGCAGTTTTGCAAAGATACACAGGGGAAACCGCAGATCCATTTATATGCACTCAAAACCAAAACTCCTGCCAAAAAGGACTCGATTTAATATTACACTGAGCAGCAAATTCTGCACTCGCATGTTCTTTTTTTCTGAAGTACTTGTAGGATGATTCACGTTAGGCACTTCTCCTTGGGTAAAGTAAAGAAAGTAAAATGAATCCTCTAATTCAATCTTGTTTGAGTAAATATGACCGAACCTGAAGGATGTTAGGGAATACTTTTAAAGGCAATGAATTTTTCATTTATCCCAGCTCTTTTTGCAATTCATAAGCTTTATTTTTTTCCACCTGAGCATTGAATTTATGTCCCTTCCAGTAACATGACTCACTCTTGTACAAGGTTTACAATAAGAGATGTTGCATCATACATTTCAGTCTACCTGAGCA
Source organism: Karalla daura (assembly GCA_029224185.1). Lineage (NCBI taxonomy): Eukaryota > Metazoa > Chordata > Actinopteri > Chaetodontiformes > Leiognathidae > Karalla > Karalla daura. The sequence goes on along the minus strand of CM055200.1, from coordinate 16,164,959 downwards.
TCAGAAAATATGAACATATGAGGTTTAATTGATGTCGTATCCGTCTGTTTACACTGCTCTATCTCTCTCAGAAACAGTCCGCAGTTTGTATTTCATTGAACAGACTAAATTAAAAAGTAGCTGGTTCTCTCTACGCTGGGTGTTAATTGGCCGGTAAATACAATAATTATAGGAAAAAGTGCCGGTAATCTTGAGATTAAAATATGAAATTATAAGTGCTACATACCAGCCCACTTCTTGCACCTGCAGCATGCAAATATGAGAATGATTTGCAAGGTCGTCTAAATCGAGAACTACCAATTATTGTGTGTGTTCAGAGAAAATTAAGACAAATCATCTCTTCTGTCCTGCTGTCACCTATCCGTGCACACACTGGTATTTTTGTTTATTTTATGTACCAAGCTAATTTGAACTAATTTGTACCATGCTGAGTCAGTACTACTGAGTTGTAGTAGCACTCGGCCATAGAAGCGATTCTGGTTCTGATTCAGACGTTGCACAGCTGCAGATCTCGGTTTATAATGCGCCCTTTTTTGTGAGTATTGTCCTGAGCTGAAGTTTTACAGTCACCCTGATGTGAGGAACTGGCAGCCACAGTGCCGCTGGATGGGCAGCGGGCTCTACAGTAAAAAAGACATGAGAGGGGGGTACGGGGATTACTGGAAAGGAAGTAATTAGAGACTTTGTTCTTTGGATTTGAATTTAGAGATGCTGCCGTTATTTAAAAAAACGAAAAAGAAAAAAGATATCACACAACAGACAATCCTTTGTGTGGTGTAAACGCAGTCCTCAGCCCTCGTAGCGTGGGTGTGAGACTGAAGGCAGGTGCCCTCTGCCTTATTCTGTTAAGTGCACTGATAAAATCTTCTCTTCACAACCACTAAGCACAACATGGATGTTTACAGTGGGGCTTCAACTAATAATAATCATAATTATCCATGACTTTAACAAGAATTTCCTAGTATACTCAAAGGTGGCATGTGCATGTTTAAGACACTAGTTTCCATTGCTATATGTGACAGATCATCAGCAATGCACACATCTCAAAAGCTGCGACCAGGTTAGACTATTGTTGGTATTGGCTGCTAGCTGATTAATAGCGTACTGCTAGGCTACTGCTGGGTTTCACTTTATTACCATTCCTGATCCTGGGATATACACAGATGTGCCCGTGATTTGGGCAGGCCATCATTTTCATATGACTGTGAATGCATCCGCAACCAAATTGAAAAAAGGAGACGTGGTGGAAAAATTGACTTGTTATACAAGTAAAGTATTGTCTATATGGCAGTGTCTACATGGCAGCTATGTGTCAGCTATGTGTTATTTCTCTTGCCAGCGAAGTTACTACACAATACATGTACTGCGTTTAACAGAACAGGTGCAGTCATCTGAATTCTCAAATCATCTGCAACTGTACGTAAGGCTCAACAAGAGATACGTGTATGTGTAAAAGTGGCAAGTAATGTAAGAGTAACGCAGGTAATGTTCATTGTTGGAATAAACAGAGCCACTGAATCACAAGCACAGCTTCAGATAATGGCTCCATGTCAGTGAGGGGGGGGGCTGTCCCTCCTGTCTGCCTGCTACGGAGCAGCTACTGTTTAAGGTGTTTTCTTCCCAACATTTCAACTTTTTCAACAGTTTGGTTTTGTGACGTCGCCACGGAGTTAACACCTTGCTGGCCACAGATACAGCACCTACGTTTATTTACCAGTTACATTTCGTCATGAAAACAACACACTTTAACGCACCCTCCGAGGCCTGGTCCGCCTCTTGGCGCCTCTAAGCCGCTCATTACGGTAACAGTCATGGAGCTCTGCCTCCGATCACTGTACTTACGGTAGCCGGCAAACTGTGAGCGGCGCGTTAGTGCCCCCTAGCGATGCGGAGGTTGAACTTTATTTATTTTATTTTTTACCATAGAAAAACTCCATTCACGAATGTACTTTCAACATTACCCTCCTTCTTATTAAAATTACTTAACAATAATCTTAAAAAACACTTACAATACAATGCTTACAATGGGAAAATCAAATAAAGGTTTTGAGTTATTGCTAATGACAGACATAGAATAAGCAGAAAAGCGGAATTAAGAAATAAGAACCAGAGATTCATTGATATTCATTTACAAAAAAATCATTCTCATAAGCATAATAAAATTGAAAGAATATGCGTAACCTCATCCAGAGAAAATGAAAGCAGGTGCACCTAGAGTATATACTACTTATTCCACACTGTTTATTACAATTACAATCTCATAAATGTTTACCATTTTAACATTAAAATAGTTTTTTGTCTGCACCCCTGCAGTTTCATTGTACACGTATCGGGTTTTGTTCTTTTCTACATTTCTTAAGCGACAGTCATGTTGGGAATGACGATACTTTTAAACTTCATGCAAGTAATGAATTAAACCTGAAAACTTTGTGCTGAGAGAAGACTTTTTGCTGTATGTAATATAACAAAGTCAAACCTTAAATGGACACTAAACATGGTCAAGACCTGGCGTTTAATAGGAAATATTTGTCACAGTCAGTGTTTTTTTTCCAGTTTGTGATTTTATTTCACCCAAACGTATATACACACACACACAATATCCCGATGTCGGTCAAATGTCCAAATCTTTGCATATGATGCAAAATAAAAGATTAACCAATATGACCAAAGTATACATAGAGCAAATAACACATCAGCTTTCTAAAACTCGATACTATTTTGTTCTAGATGTAAAATGAAAAATTTGATTTCAGAGAAACTGAAATCACTTCATTATTTAAAAACAAAATATAAACCTCACTACAAAAGCCTACTTTCTCGCAACATTTTAGTGTTGAACAAGCAGTTTTAAACATGGCCACGCGTGAACAATTATCACAAAGACAGGGATGAATTTTCTGTTCAATTTCACAAACATTCCCATTTCTTTTATGGCAATTAACCCGTTTCAGGTAGAACGGCATCTGAGATACAGACTCTTCTCAATTAAATTTAAGAGTTTTCACTTCACTTTTTGAATCATTTTGACCTGTATCTATGTGACATCCAAAGATAAAGAGAAAACAATCCCTTGAAATACGTAGGAATGTAGTGCTGGTTTGTCTTTTTCCCCATGGCTGGAAATATCAGTACAAACACAAAAAAAAAAACACACAAGGAAATACACAAGAATAGCATCACCAGCTGAACAAATGGAAAGACTTGGATTAAGCTACACACCGACTTGCCCTTTAAAGTAAGTGTCTTAAAAAGTTTGTTTACATTTTGTACTTCAGATAAAAAACAAAACAAAAAAAAGTCTGATCAGTAACAAGAAACACTTGACAGGTAATGTTTTGGCACAAAATTTGGCTGCATTGTTTTTGTCATGATATGTGATTTTGCATTCGATAATCACTCCTACAAAGTACTTGGCCTGTGAGAGTCACAGCGATATGAACGACTGGCGAGATGCAAACCATTATTATCCTATCTAACCGCACTGTAACAGAAAACTTCATAGGTTCAAGATAACACAATCGTGCTGCTTTTCGTCTCCTAGAACTGTGTTTCGGGAACTTGTGCCTGAGGTACCATCGGTACATCTTTCAGGATTGAAATTGCATTCAAGCTTGTCCAGTCAAAAGTGAATTACTGTAAATAGAGAAATGTGCACCAGGATTTGCTCTAAATTTCCTTCCTTCTCCGTTTGATCCTGGAAATCACTGGAGCCTGGTGGACACGCAACATATCTGCCAACACCAACCTCTGAAAAATATCAAGAAAACTTTTTTTTTTTTGTCAAAGTACAACAAGAAGTCTGTAGCCTTCTCCAACAGCACACAGACACACACGGGTTGGGTTTGGCATCTTCAGATGAAGATTTCTATGGCAAACACAACAGAGCAACCACACCTGGATGCCGAGTTTGATTTTCTAGTTGTGGCTCCAAACATGCGTAGTGTGCACAACGCTGGTCAGAATGCAAACATTTCCCCCTTAAAAGTGGAACAGTATTTAGTGGAACGACGCCATCACTCTATCGAGATATTTGTGGTGACTTGATTAGTTTCCGTTTGATCACTGCTGACTCCTCTGCCCAGCGACACATACAATCTGACAGAGAAAAACTCTTTAACCTGACAACTCCCCTCAAACTCTCATCGCTCACCCTCTGCTTTATTAGTGTCTGTGAGGGGGGGTGAGGAGGGGGGGGGGGTCTACTACAGGCTGCTTACCTGTACAAGGTGAGTATGAGTGGAGCTGAGAGAGTTAAATGAAATAAAAAAAAACAACTCTTTGAAGTGTTGACAGATATGTTGGGTAGCAGCACACGGCTCCAGCTGGAGGACCGCGGAGGCAAACACAGTTGGTTAGTGACAGACGTCTGTGTCTCAGTGGCTACAGGCCGGTCTTGGTCGGGGAGAAGAGAGCCTCCAGGCCCAGCGGCTCGCTGCTCACCACGTCCTTGTCCGGCTTGGGCTGCTTGAAGAGCGACGGCAGATTCCGGATATGGACCTCTTTCCTGAACTGCTGGCACAGGGCTTTCTGTTGGCATCGGACAGAGAGAGAGGGAGGGGTTAAAAACGGAGCCATCCAAAGATCTAGCACAGAGAATTTCATTAGATCGTACAGCCCTTTTGAGCTGCCGCACTTTTTCCTTTCTCTCTCTTTTTTTTTTTTTGCTGCCGAGCGCAGAAGATTTACAGCGCAGCCAGAGCAACAGTGCTGAGTAATGAGCAGCTCGATTAGCCCCACTATCTCCACTCTCCTCCTCCTCCTCCTGTGCAGGACGGACAGACGCTGCCCTCTAGTGGCCGGCCGCGGCATTACCCCGACGGTCCCAGCGACGAGCTTCTTGAACTGGTCTCTCCTCTTCTTGTCTCCACACTTCTGGGCGTTGGGGTCCACCATCCTGTGGTCGTACTGGTCCAGAGCGTCCACGTTGATGTTGGGGATCTGGGTCATCACGGCCCTCAGCTCCACGTAGCGCGGCCGCTGAGACAGATGGACGGACAGGTGTGTGAGCGAGCCAGGAGATTAGGAGCCGTCGCCTTTCCAGGATGCAGCGCCGCGTGAATGGAAAACATGCTCCGCTCCAATGCCGCAACATTTCATTCTGTGCCTGGGATCTACAAAGCATCACCTTTGGGTGTTTTGCTTTAGAACAGTACCCGTTTAAGACTTCCTAAAGCAACACATCTTTAGATGAGCTGGGAAGGAGCAAAGCTTGTTTACTAACACACCTTTGGTCTCAACAAGTGACTCAATGATTCACCATAAATACACCAGACTTTTTACAGTCAGTCTGACTACCAACAAAATTCAATAGCTCATAAAATGGGAATTTAGACTTCTCATAATACCTTTTATGGGCCCTTATTGTTCCAAACTTTTAATACTTCCTAAGTCCCCCACAGACACACTGATTTTATACACACATAATAAAACCGGTGTGTGGGAGTAGCAGCCTCACCAGGTTTTCGTAGACGAGCATGGCCAGCTGACACAGGGCAGAGTTGCAGACCTCATGCTGCCCGTGAACGTGAAGACCCCGGAGGACGCTGGCGTAGAACCACGTGACCGCCTCGGGGAGAAGATTCCCCCCCACCACCTGAAAACAAACACGGCAGATGATGAAAAAAAACCCTGCATCAAACCTCGAGTGGAGCGTGAAGCTCCTCTCCCGGCCGCCCACCTGCCGCAGGAGCGTCCAGCAGACCACGGAGGCGGCGCGGTTACAGTTGATGGTGTCCTTCCAGGACAGCGAGGTGAAGGAGAGGGTCAGCAGGTTCATGTAGATGCTCTGAGCGGGGGAGAGGGAGGGAACAAAATGAAATAGAGTGTGCGGTCTCGCTGCCGAGCGGGACGTGGCGTGATGGCGTGGAGGCCAGCCGACCTCGTGTTTCAGGAAGCTTTTCCCCAGCTCAGTCAGCTCCTCTGTGGGCTGGCTGGGAGTCGCTGCCTGCACTGAATCCATCATCATGTCTTCCTCCGCTGGACGGGGAAAACAATGAGCCGCTTGTCAGAAGGAAAACACTCAAAATCCTGCCTTCTGATTCCAGTTTTGGTTTTTTTGTACCTTCTACTTCCTCCTTATTTGCCGCTGGCTCAGGCACTTTTTTGGAAATACAGCTCACACCTAGAGAGAAAAGACAGAGACAGACATATTAAAGTCCCATAAGACCTCAACTGGACCGAGTTTCTGTGTGCGTCATTACACAGATAGACAAACACATTTACACACACACAATACAAATAAAACGTCCCATATTTTAGAGCCTAAAAATAAAACTAATGCATATAATAAAAGCACTGAATCATATTAACAACATTAAGAAATTGGTTTAAACCTGTCCAGCATCTTGGCTGATTTCATTAAATCTAAACTTGTTGCAAAGATATAAAGTTGGTGAAAGGTGAACTGTGCGTCTGGCATGCAGGTGTCGGATGCCTCGAGCCTCCATCGTGTCAATCTGTCAAAGTGCAACGCAATTCAGTTAATGGTGCTACAAACGCGGAGCTGGTGATGTCGGAGGGAGAGTTATTCTCAGAGCTCCTCCGGCCCCTCGACGGCACAGCGCTCTGTCGATAGGCGAGGATGCCTCGGCTCCATCTAGAAATTACGGCTGATATTTGCTCTCTCCTAATGTGTCCTGGAACCGCTTTCAGCCGGTGGCGCTGATGGCACAAACGCAGCCTCGCCATGCGACTCCAGTGCATTAGCAGCATTAGCCAATAAGCCGCGACCCGCCCTCCCCGCTCTGCTTTACGGCCGGTTTAGATACCGAGCCTATATGGCCGTCATAAAACTGCCATGACATCAATGTAATAAAAATAACTCACTTTAGCAATAATATTTGATCCTTAATCAATACTCGCATCGGCTAATGCAAACTGGCTGGCACACAGTGTCCAGAGGCGCACTTACCTCACCGTAACAAGCCTAAACTCCAGCTTATTTCACAATGATCTGCTTGCATTAAAGCGAGTGCGCATTCATCCGACAATTAGACGTTCTCACGTTACTACTCTCGGGGAATTTCTCACGTAAAAGTTTGCTCTGCTCGTTATGGAAACGCCACCGGGGAGAGGAGAGAGAGAGAGAGAGAGAGAGAGGCTGGAACTTACAGAGGAGGTCCGTCACCTCCCTGGTGAGCAGGCGGACCAGCTGCTCCTCCAGCATCTCCTGCGTCACCTGGCTCTCCTGACACAGCAGCTCCTCCTCCGCCGCCGCCTCCTCGCCGCTGGAAGGCACAGCAGACGGGTTGCCAGGGGCCACGCATCCAGTTTGCAGCTCAGACGCGGCGTGGGACTGAACGCTGAACGCCGGTGAGCCCAGAGGAGCGCCGGGTCGTTTTATGTTAAACACCCACGCCAAAAGAACAACAAAAACACTTACTTGGCTGACGTCCTTTGGTTGATGATTTGCCACCTGACGTTGAGTCTCTGTAGCAGGACACAGACAGAGTGGTTTGATGAGCGACTAAACGGACGTGTGTGTCAGGGTGAGGCTGGGAGCGTCCAGAGTGTGGAGTGTGTGAAGGTCCTGACCTGCAGCATGTAGGCGAACAGAGGCCCCAGCAGAGGGCAGAGCAGGCTGTCAAAGTACTCCTGAGGACACGCCAGCACCAGCTGCCTCAGGAACAACCGTGCAGCTCGTTAAGGAAACGTATACGCACAGGAAATGCGGTCACATCCATCCAAAGCATTCTTTAAAACCAAACCATAAGGATATGAATAATAGGACGAAGTTTGTGGTCAGGCACGTGGTCCAGGCTGATGAACACAGTGCTCCCTATTTTTGCGGCCAGCTTCTCTATGGTGTAGAACTCCTGCTGCAGGGACAGACCCGCACTGCCCAGGATCTGGAGGCTACAGAGGAGGAGAGGGGAGAGGGAGGAGGTTCACTCACTGAAACAACACCACCACGGGTTAAAGTGGGAAAGCTGGAACATTCACTCTCACCAGTTGTCGTATAAAGTGTTGAAGAAGCCCTGCATGCGCTCCAGTTTGGTTCTGTACACCGGAGAGTCGTAGAAGTCCAGGACGTGCTGAGGGAGACCTGAGGGAGACATAGAGAGAGGGTTTAACCAGCGGGCTTTAAGATGATGGCTCTCTACGGGGGTGTGCTGGTAACACAAAGCTCCTCTCACCCAGAACCACGTTCTTCTCAGCATCCATCACCTCATGAGCCCTGGAGAAGGTCTCGCTCAGACGAGCCACGTTCTCGGGCATGAACAGACTGTTCTGGGTCCTGCAGCGAGAAGCCAAGAACAGGGACAGGTCACAGATCAGTTTGACAGCGGGAGATAACCCCCTGTCACAGCATGGCACGTCGCTCTTAAGAATCTGTGTCAGAAAAAATTAGGTTTCGAAAGGACTCGACATTCAGACACCCGCTCCCTCTACTATCAATACACAGAGCCGGCTTGACAGTATGAAGTGTGTCAGTCTGACCTGATGAGAGCCAGCAGGTTGGGCAGAAAGAGCAGGAACTGGGGGGTGCAGGGGTTCCGGTACAGGGGGGCACCGGCTGGGGTGTAGCCCACCACAAAGCCGCCGGCTTTAGCCTCCTCCAGGTCTGCAGGCCAGTGCGCCCGCTTCACCACTCCCACCATGGCAGACACACAGAAACTCAACTGGAGGAGGGTGCAGAAGAGAAGGGATCGACAGTGGTTAGATGGGATTACTACACATTGCAATAGCATCACAACAAGAGCCATGGCATCTGAATCTGATGAAGATGTCCAGTGAAGTCTGGAAGTGCCAAAACGCACCAACATCTGTCATTTACATGTTTTTACATTGCTTTGTGAGATGTTGCATTCCCTTGTACACAAGTTATTTTTGGAACTGCACCCTTACCCGGCCCCGGTTGAGACCCGCTGCGTCCGTATCTTTGCTTTGCTCAGTGACCACCTGATCAGCTCCAACAAACGACAGGAAGGCCGCCGGGTCCCACAGCACCCTGCAGCACACGAGGGACAGTTCAGCCTCTGATGGCTCTAAAACTCAGGTCAGGTAGAGGGGGGTGGAGGGTTGGTAGTGAGGGGATGTGAAACGTACCGCCTCATCTCGTCTGAGGTCCAGTCCGCCAGCAGCGAGGCCAACAGCTCGTCCAGGAACGCCTTCTGCTTTTCAAAGTCTTTGAACTGGTTGCTGATGAGCACCAGAGCTTCGATCAGAGAGCTCTTCTCCATCTGCGTCAGGGTGGCGTCGCTGGAGAACAGCTTCTTCACGTGGGTGTAAAACATGTCAAAACATGGCTGAAAAAACAACAAAAAAAAGACGCAAAAAGTCACTAAATCGACTCCGACTTCTGGTCCACGTCTCATAGAATACCTGGCAGGAGGTCACTTACCAAGATGAACTGAGGGTAATCGCGGCAGATTTTGATGATGGAAGAAGAGCTGTGCCTCCTCACGTTCTTCACAGATCGGCTGCGAGGAGCCTGAGGTCAGAGGTCAGAGGTCAGAGGAACACAGGCAGCATTGCGTCGTCACCTATGAACAAAGGTGACGCAGACTCACCTTTTGTTCCCGATCGATGTCAAACTGGATGGCGTTAAACAGCTGTAGCAATGAAAATAAAACACCTAGGTCAGTGTCCAGGAGAAACATAACAGCTGCACGTGGTTATCAAGAGCCCGGCTGACCTTGTAGAGGACCTGCGGCAGGACTTGAGGTCTCCGGACGGCGAATGGGAAGAGGGCAGAGACGTTGGTGAGCACACAGGACAGAATGAGCGGGTCTTTGGTTTCGTAGTTGAGCACGGCCTGCAGCATCTCCATGCTCTGATCTATGGGGAGCTTCTACATGGTAGAGGCAAAAGGTGTGTGTGTGGGGGAGGGTTGCAAACAGGCCTAACGTCACATATCACTGAAAGCAAACAGTAGCTCTGTGCTGGCGGGTCTGCCCTGGCCCCTCCCGATACCTCGTCGTCCAGGCTTTTGAAGATCTGCGTGATGGAGCACTCCATGAAGAAGGTCATGGCTTCCCACTGGACCACTGACGGAGACAGGAGGGAGCACAGCCCCTCGGCGGTCTTGGCTAGTGAGGAGCAGGGCGGAGAGGAGGCAAAATGAATTAGTGATACACGCTGTTAAATTCTTAAAACGTACTCCTCCTCTTAACAATTTCTGACTATTTCCCATAAGAAATGAATACAAGAAAGACAAGATGAAAAAGAAAAAAAATTGTTGGACTTTTTCCAAAAAAGTACAGTTCAGGTCGACCTTCCTCTAGCGAGGCCATTCAAACTTATGACCGGAGATACAAGTCCACTCTGTTGACATGATACTCAACTTTCTGATCAAGTTATCACAGACTTGTTCGACTCTCACTCTGCTGCCATCACCATGGCAACCGTGATACAAGGCTTGGTACAGCTGCTGGACTATCAGTAGAGGCAGTAATTCACCAGAAAGTAACCAAAGTCCTTAATAAAGAGTAGAGGATCTTCCTGTCTGCAGTGCTGTAATGATGTGCCCAGACTGAGATACTTACAGGTGGTATCTCCAGTATCAATAGGACTGGTGATTTGATACTGTAACCACTCGGCTGCTATCCTGAAAGCCTCCAGAGGAACGATCCGACACGCGCTCCTCACCACCTCTCCCTGCTGCGCCCGGAAAGCTGCACCAACACACACGGTGACATCCAGGCATCAGGAGGCGCTCATCTCAAGAGCGGTTACATTTGCACTACAATTGCACTCACAGTTGAAGAACAAGTTGAAGTCCTCGTCGCTGTCAAAGTCCACACGGGAGTACTTGCAACTGGGACTGTCGTCCCTGGATGGGAATCCAGTCTAGGGAGAGGAAACCTTTAGCAACGCTGTTTGGCTTCAGTGTGAGCTGAGAGCGCTGCACAGACATCATGGCCTCACCCGGACGATGTTGATCATGGCTGCTCTGAGGAACTTGACGCTCATCTCCACAACAATGGGCTCCTTTGGCAGAGTCTCGTGTCTGAACAAACATCCCCAAGTCGCCATCGTGCACGACTTCAAAAACTGCACAACGATAAATAAATGGATGAGCGGGAGGATTCTGAAATGAGAGTCGACCACACGAATGTCAGCTCACCTGACTGGAATGTGTCGTGAAGGCTAAAAGAGCTTCCATGTACTTGTTGAGATTTGCAGGGACCTCAACCTCCACATCTGAGCCCTGCGGGGAGAAACATGATATCAGTGTGGATCTCTGTCGCCTCAGAGCGAGAAGGACCAGGGTTCAAACCCTTCAAAACTCACCACTAACGAGTAGAGCTGGCCTCCCAAGGCACACAGGACCTGACACAGCCTCTTCAGGAAGTTGTAGCGCCGCTCCACCACCTCCACAGCTCTGCGGGTGCAAAAGGTGGAGACGATGTAGAGAAGTATACAGAGGCTGTCCTTAAATGACTGATGCTCTGCAGAGACTGTGTGACTTACTGTGAGTCGGAGGGCTTCTTGCATATTGCCAGCTCGTCTGCGGACCTGTAACCAAGCAGGCAGAAAAGTAAAAGGACTCAGCTTGGACATGAATTCTGAAAGAGAGATGCCGGTAGGGGTGCGGTGAACTCACTGGGCAGCAGAAAGGATGTAGTGGATGGCCACATCATCAAACAGCAGCATGAATGGCTTCCTGTCCTCCAGCTTGCCCTGCAGGCACAAAGGTTACGTGATCACTCACCACGGTCCATATCCATATGTATGACAGGATGACAAGTTTATTATAAACCAGTTAACAACAGAAACCAGATTAGATTAGATCGTTTTCCCCGGATTTTTTTTGCAGATTTCACCAAATAACAGAAATGTTCCTTAAAGGGACATTGGCAAAAATGTACTGCATTTACACATATATATGTAATCTTTGGTGTATTGTGACCTCCTCTGATAATCTCACACTTTCTCGAAGAATTTTAGATTTGTTTATACATTGGACGGGTAAGTCGGTAGGGAAGTGCCACTACGGTCTGCCATCTTGAAACTACAGCTGCCGGCAAGGGACAAACAGCATCAATGCGTTTTCCATGCAGGCTAACGCAGACACGCTGGAGGAGGAGATCAGTGAGAGGCTTTTTGACACACGCCGGCTACCGTAGTTGCAATACATGTCTGAAAAAGTGAGGCACTAGAGTGCATTATTTGTTTTAATGCAATGTACGATTTCAACATTAGAGGAAATAATAATGATAATATAATAACAATAATACTAATAATAATACAGCTTCAAGACATCCAGTCTTCCACATGGTAGCGCTATTGCTCCTGATGTGTGGACTACGAGTTCAAACAGACCGGATGGTTTTAAGATACGAGTCAGTCATAAGTGATTAAAGTAGGACTGAAAGTCCTTGCAGATATCAGTTCGTGACTGTGGCTTCTGCCTGCGACTCACCTTCCGGCTGATGGCGATGAGCAGGCACTCGGCGGCCTCCAGCTGCAGGTCCGGCTCGCTCAGCAGCAAACACAGGATCTCCAGCAGATGACAGTATCCTGAGGTGATGTGCACCAGAGACACCCAGTCGATGTAGCCTGCGAGTGTGTTCAGTGTGGCCACGGCGACCCGACAGTGAGCTCTGGACTGTGTGGAAAAGAAAAAAAAAAGAGAAAAAACGTGAGGAAAAAGAAAGGAACAGATTAAACCAACGAAATGAATCATGTTCAAAAGACTTAGATTTGAAAGATTGATTTGCTGTGATTTTTTTCTCACCTGCAGTTCATGGGCGGGCGACCCTTTCTGGAGTAAAGAGAAAAATGTTATTGTCACAGAGAATTGTGAACGGAAAAAAGATAGAGGAAATGAGGTTGGGGTTGAGGCTGCACTCACCAGTTTGCGGTACTCCTCGACGTTAACCTGCAGGATGGCCATCATGAAGCTGAAGATGTTCTCCATGTTCTGGGTGAGAGTTTGCTGGATGTCTCGGCGCCGCTGCGTGGGCAATGTCTGGAAGGTGATCACATCCTCCGCCAGCCTCAGAAGGATCAACATGACCAGCTCCATCTGCGCCTCCTTTGAAACGTACAAAGGGAGTAAATCAATCTCAAGAACGGCCTTCAGATGTATAAACTAGGCTATAAAAATAACAGGTGTGGTTCACATGCGGAAAGGTGATGGTATCTGCCTATATCTATCTCAGGTGACATCACATGAAAATATAAATGACTCACACTTCACTGATACTATTTGCATGCAATCTATTGCGTAACCCCATTCAAGGTGCGTGTTAGCTTGCAAAGAGCAGACGCATGCAGGAAAAGAGCTTTCCCTGTAGTCAAGTTTACTCACCCCTTGACTAGTGAGAGTCTCCATCTCTTTCAACATGTGCGGCCACTGTTGTGGCCATTCCCTCTTTATCATCTCCACTGTAATCCGCGACAGTGCATCTTTGATGTGGCTCTCCTCCTCCAGGATCGAGTGAGTACCCTGAAAGAAGTCCCGGCAGGCATAAGATGTGTGTACACACCTTTGATCATGTGGTCATCGCTCTCACACGTACGTTTGATAACAGCTGCATGGCACAGTCTTTGAGTTGGACTTTCTCTTGAGGCTGCATGTTGTTCCATCGGAATCTGCAAGAGGAGAAGCTTTTCAATCACAGATGCCGCTTTTTGATGTGCACTCATTAAAATATGTGGCTTATTGTGTTAAGTTACACCCACTTGATGACGTGCTCCAGGATTTGCAAACCAAAGTGTCTCACTACAGCTGGCTGGGCTTTGTCGGCGAGTTGCAAGCCACATGGGACACAGAATGAGCTGGTCTCTTTAAACTCTTCACAAAACTGAAAAAAAAAATCATAAAGACGATAGATAGACGACACACAGAGTTACTACCCCATTCCATACGATTTAAGAACTGTTGTATTACATATGGATGGAAAAGGGGGTTTTAGATAAAGTGCATGCTTCAAATAGCTTAAAGCTAACCAACCACATTGCCATTCAGACTGGGTGCAAACCTTCCATTAGCACTGTAACTTAATTGTACAATGTTAAATAGAGATTTATACGCCATTACCAGCCGGGCTAAGCCAGATGTTATCGTTTCAGTGAATGAATGAATGCCAGGCAGTGAGGTGATAGGCATAACATACCGGCTACCTGGCAAGACATCTGACGATGTACCAAACACTACCTAACGGTGAGGACTGACACAATTAACGCTCTACAAAACATGTAAGCATACGAAAGTGACATTTTATTCAGCTCCAACAGGTTTACTCTCACAACAACACGACAAGCTGAGCTAACTAGCGGCTAGCTTAGCCGCTAGACACCCCAAAAATGATGCTACCTTTAAGGCCTCCCGTCGGTAATTCTGGCTCGATTCTGGGTCCATAATTACGTTGACAGCTTTGACGAGCTGCTCACACACGGCAGCCACCTGGTCAGCCATGACTTCAGGGAGAAAGCGGTGGACTACAGTATGCAAAACACCTGCGCTGCAGCGAGCTGCGTGTGCTCAGGGACGTACCAACGTGCACAGAATGTGCTGAGTCCGTCTGCGCGTTTGAAACCGCGGCTCGCCGTAGACAAGGCATCATGGGAGTCGGAGTCCAAGCGCCATCTTCCCCACTGATCGTCTATGCGCGACAAGAGACTCACTTGGGATAGGCAATTTATACGATGTTTTAAACTGACTCATCACAGGAGTAGATAAATTATACAACACGCTGTTGAATCATTAACTTGCTGATTCAAATTTTTTATTGCACGCAAGGACATGATGACTTAACCGTTTGAACTACAATTGCAAATGATGAAATCAAATCGACCAAACTGTAGGTCCGAGGTTTGCATTCTTGAGTACTAATACATAAATTAATCAATAAATATGCAACACTTTCACACATACAGCGATTGCAAATGAGATTTTGACAAACATTTTCAAGAGTAAGGTCAATAATTGGTTCTAGATTGAACACAATCAAAGACCATTGTATGATGGCCAGTTTGTCCGTTGTATGTCGCTGAAATGTTATATCACGATTGTTATGAACAACTTTACAGTACTGTCATACATGCTGTTTGTAAGTTGTACATTTTTTGCAATATTAATGCAAATAATAAAATATATGAACGAAAGGATAGATTCCCCCGCCAATCACCGTACAGTGCGGTCATATCACATACAGGCTAAAGATTTGTTGTCATTTAAAAAAGTCTTCAGAAGTTAATTATTTGACCAGACAGCCATCAAAAGAGTCTCTTGTGTAATGAGGTGCTCGTCATTTCTCCACCCACTTCAGCTGAGCTTGCAATTTGGCAAACCCGGGCAGAGTGAGACCTCTTTGTTTCTCTATGTAACCTAATTACTGCGCGAGATTAATCTTAACGTGTCGCCCGGTTGTGTCGTTTTTTTAGCGTGAAACATACACTAAAAATAGATTTTAAAGGAAGAAAAGTGAGAGAGAAGGGTCGAGTTTGAAGAGTGCCAGCCAGCCAGCCCGGACTAGTCTGGCCGGTGGGTGTCTGTGAACCAGGCGGGGCTTGAATTCCTGAGTGGAGCGAGTTTCCTCCTCCTCTTCGTCACTCCGGGAGAGGCTGCGAAACACCGAGCAACCGACCCAGGACCTCAGCCTGCTTACCTTTCCTCCAGTCCTGAGGTAAGCCCCAACAAAAACCGAGAAAACACACAATATTCCACACGTTTGTTTTCAGACTCGTTATTTTGCCTTTACACCTTTTGGGATTTCGACTCATTTTAAAACTCGCGCAACTACAACGGAAACTTTTCCCCGGGAAGGCCTCGGTATCTGTGGCAACAGGTCCGCCGCACGAGCACACAATTAACACACGTTATTGTCATAAACGTTGTCATTTTTTCAAGGTCGGGAATTGTGGCTTTAACGGCGCTTTTCTTTGGATTTCAGAAAGGGGACCCCCGAGCCGGAGAAAGTAGCCTTGCCCATCTCGGCTCTCAGGCTCCCAGGGATTAAAGTGATCGCCAGTCCCACTCCGCTTCCGTCGAAACTGCCAGTGGGGGAGACTCAATGCTGTGTTGTGGGAGCTAAATGCGGTACGAAGCTAAAATGATGCCGGTAAGTTCACATTTTTATTCACTTGGCATGCAAGTTTCAGCCGTGTCCCGTGGTGTGAGATCGCAGTGATCGCTGTTATTATCCCCGATCCGTCCTGCAGTGATACTACATAGATACACAGATAGATAGACAGGCAGCATCGTGTGGTACCTGGACATTTGATTGGCATTGACGTGGCAAGTTGATGCGGCTTGGTATGACAACAAACAAACACCAGGATTTCATGTTGCGAAGTTGATCGTCCTGTCACAGATCACTCTGTGCGTGTGGCTACAAGTTACGTCATGTATTTGCTTTCTGGGATGATATACTGCGTAGACACAGTTACCTCGTGTGTGTGTGTGTGTGTGTGTGTGTGTGTGTGTGTGTGTGTGTGTGTGTGTGTGTGTGTGTGCATGAACGCCTTTAACTGAGGAAATTGTCTTCAAGGTGGCTGTAAATGCATCTACGAGTCCGGGTTACCTCGCTATACTTAACAACGTTATGGCAACGCACCTGCCAAGTCTTGTCAGCTTTGGACTTTTGCCATGTCATCATCACCATCATCATCTTAGCTTTCTGCTGCAGTACAGTATTTCTTTGATACGTGCAGATAGGGCAGCAGTGAGATAGTAGTTTGCATGCACGTGTCCTCGCCAAAGAAAAAAAATAATAGTCCCAGTTTGCCTGACAGTGTCATGTGATGGCTTCATTTACATCTAATAAGTGTCTGACCTCATTACCTGAGGATGTCTGGGCAAATAGGTGTTTATTATTATTCAGAGAAATGAATTCATTAAGATCAAACGATACAACTCATCTAGCAGTGGACTTGCGGTGGACTCTCTGTCTATCTGCGTGGATATTTACCATCCTGCTTGGTTCAGTCTACTTTGTGAACCGAAAATGTTAAATGGCACATAAAACGACATATTTAGCCCGCTCAGGATAATGTAATTAAATGCGGAATATGCAGGTTTTGTTAATCAGACTCACATTTATTTTAACACTGTTATACACCTACGAGGAATTTGTTTTGGTGTGTGATTCAGAAAACACACACGGCATAAGTTAGCTGCCCTGGACAGCCTTACAAATAAGTTTTAGTGCAGAAAATATGCAAATGGTTGTTTTATATACTCGACTCTGGATAATACCAGGGTACCCAGACATCCTGGAAAACGAGGAACATCGTTGACTAATGGAAAAACGAGAGAGAGTGAAATGTTTATTTGATTTGTAGTGGAAAAATGTCTCCTCTACCCTCTGAGCAAGCACAGAAGAAAAGTGCGTACATTTGTCATCATTTCTAAGCAGTATTTATAATTTCTAAGCGTATGGCACACCGTACTGTGGCAACTGGAAAAGAACAGGAAAACAAAAGGTCCTGCTGCTACCAGTAAAACAGCTTAATCACTGAATAAATCTTCTCAGCCTTGGAGACGGTGTAATATTTGGATGACCTCAGTCCGCTGCTGGCACACGCTCGCTGGTTATCACCAAACCCTGGTGCGCAGAGTGTGACTCGTGCCTGTATTCATACAATCTCTCTCTCTGTCTCTCTCTCTCTCTATCTTTCTCTTTCTCTTTGCACGAGATCGCTCCGTCAGTGAAGATTTGCGTCTGTTCTCGGCGTGTTTGAGCCAGATACGGTGCCTGGCGTTCGCCCGATTAAAACAGAACGGCCTCTATTTAGCCAGAGCGAGGTATTGTCTTAGAAATTACAGCCACGGTCCTGCCCGCACAGGCCAGGGGCTCGGGGCCCGGGGCTGAGGGCCGAGTGAGAATGTAGTGTCGTAATTGCTGGCTGCGATAGTAAATAGGGGGTCACTGTTTTCCCGAACACAATGAGCTGTAGGGCCAGTGTGTGTGGCTGATAAGAGATGCTCATCCTCTATTGACTAATTTGTCCCTGATTTATTGTTAGCCCTACTAAACAGGTCTTTTCTTCCATTAGTGCCACACACGCCTTTGTAATCTCTGGCTGTTTATTAGCCTGTGAGTCAGACCCGTCTGTTTTCCAGCAAGAGGAATTTTTTAAGCTGAAGATGAAACGTGATTTCAAATGTCGCAGGTGCAAACTTCCTCATTCCTCCTCCATGGCATGTGCTGCTTTTGCTCCGAGATAAGATATTCTGCAGATAATCCCTGCTTTCTGTGCCTGGTCTGTGCAATCTAGCCTTGTTTTCTCCAATCTCACACATACGTGCACTACAACACATTTAATTTCTGCTTATGTTGGTGGGAAAACGAGGCAGCGGTACTCTGGGAAGTGTGTTTTTTTTTGCTGTGTATGTCAACAGAAACCTGAGCAGGCTTTCTCTGTGGCCAGCGCAGCTTTGTGTTTTCACTCCGTGGGAGAGTGTGTGGTGTCTTACATAAGCAGACGTCACATCAGTGATAGATAACAACATTGAACGCCTTGAAATGAGCGTCAGAGCCCTTAAAGCTGGGGGTCAGAATGCGTACTTGTACATTTTGTACACACATCTTTGGTTCATCTCCACAGTGTCAAGCAAACACTCTTGAGAAGCTTGAAAATAGTTGGAAGAAGTTACTGAAGAAATTATTGAAATCTTGAACGATAGACCTGCTATTAACTTTTTTTTGTAGTTCATTAATCTGTTGATTATTTTCTGGATTTGTTGATTTGTTGCTGTGAGGAAGGTGAAGGTGAATTATGTTACTCCAAGTTTCACAAAAGCCAAAATAGTCTTTGTTTAGCCACAACTAGTTGTTGTAATGCTGATTATGCAGCTACAGATATTGTACTTTTTTTTGCCAGATTTAGTTTGTGTAGTTGTGTAGTACTTTGACAGCACTACACTGTCCTGATCTAATTTGAAGTACTATACCAACCATATTAAAACGATGCTCTTCCTTGGTCCAGAATAGCTTTCTCTTATCTCTGATAAAATACCAGCGAAAGGCATTTCATACTGTTCCAGTCCCTCCACCTCCTTCTTTCCTTTGCATATGATGAATGAATCACCACAGAGACTGTGGTGTCATTTTTAGGAGACCACACCCACTTTGCATCCGATTTCCCTCCGGAGATAAGTGATAGACACGTGCGTTTGCATTCCTGTGAGCGACTCCATCCACTTTATTTATTTACACAGCTCCTTTTAGAGCGTTCAGCTCGGTCCCTTTTTGCCTCGCATTTCCGCTATCTGCCGGCTAATCACCGCGGGGACCGTCTCATCACGTAGACGGGTCCGGCGGTGGGGCCGAGCGTTGCCAGAGTGCAGCTTCTGAAGAGACGTGGCTGAGCTCTCTGTCTCTCTCTCTTGGATCGGGATGTAACCTCCTCACTCTGTCTGCACTGCAGTGCAGACAGAGTGAGGAGGTTACATCCCGATCCAAGAGCGAGGGGGAGAGAGTCGCATGCTTGCCGCAGCTTGCTCGAGACGTTGCAGCCCCCCCTCGGTGAAGGTCTGTGCATCCCCGGTTCGCCTCCTGTGACCTTTTCTCCCTCACCCCCCCCCTCTGGCGTCTCCCCGATGCGGCATAAAGGCGAGCGAGACGACGAAGTATCATGCATTTGCTCGCCTCGCCTTTTTTTTTTCTTTTTTTGAAGGACTCTGATGCTGGAACTGTGACAAACTCTCCACGCGGTGGCCGAACTGGAAGACGCTGCTGCAGCAGTGGCTCACAAACTTGCTCTAATCGCATTCAGAGGTGACTCCCTCTACGAGACCTGGTCCACTCATTTGCTTAGCGCAGCAGTACCTGTAATTGAAAGTGTTTTTGCAGCCCCCCCCCCCCAACCCCCTCGGCGATGGTTAAAAGTATTGGCCCCATTACCTTGTGCCCGCTGCCTCGTACTGTGTCCTCCTTACTAGTTGGCCCATTAACCCCCCCCCCCCGTTTACATCATATGATGTATGTGCACGTGTGTTAAATGGAGCTTGTATGACTACAGCAACGCACCTCAAAGGCAGCATGTAATCTCAACGAAACTCAACTTAACATCTGAACTAGGGGTAGGCGATACAGTATTGCAAAAAATGTCACATCATGTTTTTTTTTCAAACTCAAAATCTCGATTTTGTTAATCACAATTGTCCATCGCAAAAAAGAAAACAGACATTTTAACCTCCTGAAATGATTTTACTGAAAATAGTTGTAATTTTGCATATTTTAAAGCACTGAAAGGGAAACGACACGCTGCTAACAACACTGATGAAGTGCACTCTTGGAACATAATAAATGACGTAAAAAAGAAAGCAAAAGGAAAGACAACAACACTGATGACTGAATCAAAAGTGATCGTGCCCAAGGCGATCTGTGCGTCGTCTGTCTATTTGATATGGTCAGATCGCACACCCCTACTCTGAACCTGTTGTAGTAGTGTTGATGAGGTCGTTGGTCGTTGATGATGATGAGACAACTTCTTTCTGCGATGTCTGGAGTTCCTTTCCTCAGGAACGCTATCGACCCAGCAGTTTGACCAGGAATCGATCGGTGCAAAAGCTCCTCACAGGGAACATCAGCAAGACCTTCTAATTGGCTGTTTTTAAGCCACCAAACAAAGATAATAGATCACCTGTGACGTTGCTTGGGGGGGTTGGGGGTTGTTTTTAGTTGTATGATGTACATTCCCTGCAACAGCACGGGCTTTCATTTGGTAGTTACACCGATATTGCAAAGTAATTCCATTACAGTACAATCCCTTATAACTTGTCTATTCTTGGAAACGAGGCAGTGGGGGGAACTGCAGTGGCAGGCGGTTCTGATCTCTCCTAACTCGATCTGTGACCAATTGCATTTAGACAATGATCTTCACGAGGGGACAGTTCACTGTCAAGGTGGGACAGGGAGGTCTGAAATAACATTACTTAGAATCGTTTCCTAAAAAAAACAAACAAAAACGTCTCTGTGGCATCATCAGCAGCGCATTAGCAACAGTTTCAGTGGGAGTTTCACACACCGTCTCTCTCTGACATTCCTTCCTGTGATTGGCCACGGGCACAATGTTGTTCTTCAGACTTGGTCATCACTCATCAGAATCCTTGCTCTGAACTAGAGCGGCCTGAAAAACCTGCTCCCCTCACGTCTCGGTGAATGGCATGTGGCTCGAGACCCCGACCGGAGGAGGAGGAGGAGGGATCCTAACAATGCAACGACCAGATCAGCTTCTGTCGACTCTGTCAGGAATCACTTCTCAAACAGACTCACAAACTATCCATTTCATCTGGCAATCGGGCTCATTCATCTTAATTGTACTATATTCTCAGTAATGTATTTATTTTAAACCATCTCAAACATTTCAACTATTTATTCCTGCATTTTGTTTGTCTTTGATCATCTTCTTAAGTCTGAGCACTGTTTCAGATAGTGGTCGCACTCTAAATCTGGTTGTATGTGATTTTATAATCACAATAAAGGTGTTTTACCCCCTACTCTAACTAGGGAGTTCTTAATAAATGACTATATACTGTGTCTGGGTGTTTGCACAGCTTATAAGTGTAGCTATGTTATGCCAACTTTCATTTCTGTTATTTCTTTTTACACACAGCAGTTCTATGTTTAGTCTTATTTGTGTATCATTTCCACCCATTAGTCCTCCATACAGTTAGGACCGATAATTCTCGCCATACATTCGTAGAGCACTGCACAGTGGTGTATTGAGTATCTGGAGAGGGATCTCAGAGCAGCCCTGCTCCTCCCCACAGAGACTGCAGTCTGTTTGATTCAGCCCACAGCACAATCATTGCCTGTCTCATGCACAACTGTTGTAACACGCCTTTGTTTTTCCACATCTCTCTCTCCCTCGACCTCTCAGCCTGTTTCAATAGGGTCAAGTATGTGCTGCCAGCTGCAGTCACTTTCTTCCTCTCAGATGTTTTTTCTTTCTCTTTCTCTTTTAGTCCGACGGTTTGATGTCACAGCCTTTCATCTCGGAGAAGCACGTGCTGCTGCTATCTGTGTAATTGCGTGTGTATAAGGGAGGGTCTGATGCATCAGCAGTACGTGCTGCGGCCTGAGGTTTTAGACACCACAGTATCAATCATTCACTCACTCAGGCTTAAGTTATATATCACTTAGCACATAAGGTGTAGCACAAAGTGCTTTTCATAATGAAAGAGTAATGCCACGTTTTCTCACAGTCACAACATGCATACACACTGAAGGAAGGGAGGTTAAAACTGCTTCATAGAAGGCCCCTGAAAACCAAGAAAGTGTGATATATATCCTCAAAAGTGTTTTAGCAAGGAAAGGGACTGAATCGATAAAGGAACTAAAAACATGTGCCTCCATCCATCATCTTACCTGCTTAGTAACAAATTGTGAATATAAACCAATTTCAACATAAAGGCTGTTTACATTAAGTGGGAAAGGCTTGAAGTTAACATTAATACAAAGACATAATCAGATAACATCTAGGTTATGCAGTAAATAGATGAGTAGATACAGTAAGAGGATGGAGCGGAAGCCAGGCTAAAAGCATGAAAAGCAAAATCTCATGAATGAGTTTGGTTAAACATTAAGATCAATTTAAATCTTTTATTTCAACACCATGAATCAGTCCTTCTAAAAAGTAAAAAGCAATGTGCTAGACTCTGGACCTTCCCAGAAGGACGTTGGCTCTAACTTCACTCTCAGTGGCTGTAGCGTGGCTGCGGGCTGTTGAATTTAAGCTTTGCTATTGTAACAGTGAGCCAGAAGTCTGTTTGAAAGCTATATTTTTATATAGCGGATTAAATTAATCCCTCAGATATAGCCTCAGTGACCCCGGCCTTATAGCTGCTCTGCTCTCAGACTATCTACAGTGCGTGTGTGTGTGTGCGTGTGTGTGCTGTGGAGTCAGTAATTGTCATTTGTGCGATTGGGAGGCGTCGTGTCGGCCCCAGACCTGGGCCACAGCTTGGATTGAGCAGATGCTGTGATGGAATGAGACGTTTATGGCTGTAATGGTGGTGGTGGGGGGACCACAGCGGCAGCAGCAGATGCAGCCTGCCCCCCTTCCCCTTCTCCTTCCCCCAGGCACTGTCTCAGGTAGGATGGGACGAAGTGCAACTCAGCAGCTGCCTCCCGTCCTCATCGTCATCCGCTGTGATCGACAGAAGCCCGACTGAAGCACTTTTTACTTTGTTTTGATCAAACCCTGTCACATAACTGAGATGTCCGGCGCTCAGCTCCCTGCCAAGGCTACCCCAGGTGCTGTTTTCAAGTCGGGCTGGTTGTGCTACTGTCGGGCCTGCTTTATAAACCTATCGCGCTGTTAAAATTTAATCGCTGTTGTTCTCATGAATGTTTAATGGGGCTCTCTGTCGGAGAGAAAACAGGGAGTCGAGGCACGTTTTAACACGGCTGCCCAGGTGGACCACCTGTAGCGGGCCTATCCTCTCCTTCTCAGCTGTGCTGTATTTCACAGAGCTTCTTCATACTTTGGCCCCAGGTCTCTCCTCTCAGTCCCCACTCACACCTACAGTCTAAAGGTGACCTTGGCTCCTCAGGTGCTACCATTGCTAATATCTCACTGTTGGCCGCTTTTTTATTATTATTTTTTTTTATCTTGTTTAATTTTTTGTTTCTGCGCCTCGTTTCTTTTCACAATTTTTCCTTGCTTCATCTACTCGGACTGTAAAGCACTTTGAGTCTTCTGTGTATAATTAAAGAGGCTTGATTTGGCCTGATTAATATGCAGGGAACCAGATGCTTCCTGTAAATTTGGTCT
The DNA here is from genome assembly GCA_029224185.1 of Karalla daura. Classification (NCBI taxonomy): domain Eukaryota; kingdom Metazoa; phylum Chordata; class Actinopteri; order Chaetodontiformes; family Leiognathidae; genus Karalla; species Karalla daura. Next base: position 16,141,283 of record CM055200.1, on the reverse strand, counting down.
CCATGATGTATCTGCTCCTATTTTCTTGCAATTGGGTCATATATTCAGAAAGTTTGGCTTTTAAAAAAGTAATTTGTATTTTTTATTTCTTTTTGTTGATGCACACAACCAATGTTATTGTACCTGTAGTGCAAAGTGCAGAATTTTAAAAGACCAAAGACTTTATTGACCTCCGGAGGGAAGTCATGTTGTTATTGTAGCTCCTCCAAAACAAAGAAGTAGTGGGTAGAAAGCGTAAGAATAATGAGATTGATCAGAAGATAAAGTCATAGTGGAAATGTGCAATACGTAAGATGAACAGCAATATTTTTTAGATGATAAGAAATACGAGAAAATCCAATGTGTTTACCTTATTTTATGGACCACGAGATAAAGCTGTGGTAGATGTATGGTTTGTAGGCACCATCCCAGCCCGAGAGCAGCGGCTGTTTGCATTAAACGTAGTAGATGGTGGTAAATGAAGGTCAGCGGCAGCAAAGTGCTAACTCATCTATATGGGGGGTGGGTTGGGGGGGGCTAAGACTTGGTGGTGGTGGCCCTGGATCATTAACTTTAGTGCTGGAGAGAATTGGCCGTCAGAGTAGCCCCCCCCCCCTTTAGTCCGGCTCCCCTCTCCTCCCCGCTCCTCCCCTCTTCACCCGCCCTCATTCTCTTGTCTTTCTCTCTCCCTCTCCAAATATGAACAGGGTCATTTCAATGTCCTACATTGCTGGGAAGTTGTGATGATGTCAGCCGCTCCTCGCCGAGACACATCTCCGATACTCATTCAGTCCTCACTATCTAGCGTCAAAAGGACTTTTTTTAGTGCATTCACTGGTTTAAAAAAAAACACAAAAAAAGATGGATGAGGAGTTTTTTGGCTTGCCTCTCCGGGGTCTCCAATTCAACCCAGTGATGGAGAAGAGGGGGGAATGAAAAGTCCGTTTACAGCTCTACAGTAGGCCACTGACTCACGGCTGATTCACCCCATTGAGGCTCTTTCATTTACATCCCCATTGTACACACCGGCTGAATCGGGCTCCGTGACTCAGACTAAAACCTCTCGCTGTCACCTTCAGCTCCTCACTCAGTAAAAAAACCCCCAAAAACGTGAGATTTGAAGTAACTACGTCACTTGCCGACTCGCTCGCTGATCTGAAGAAGCCTGATAAAGCCACTTTCTCCCCTCCTGTGGCTGTTGTCCTGTTTGCTTGTTGTACCCTGCAGTTCAAAAACAACCCAAATACCTTTGTTTTCTGCTCCATGGCTGCAGCTGCACTACCCCCCCAACCCCACACACATACACACACCCCCCCCTCCATCCCACCACCACCACTCTCCCTTCCCCCTAAACCCCCTTTGTGCACGTGACCCCCCCTGACCTGATGTTCCCACCATTGCTCTGTCGGCACAACCATTCACAGACTAACCTGGAGCTTCAGAGCACACACACACACACACATACACATACACACACACACTGAACAATGGTCATTTTAACAATTACATGCTTCCAGGTCATTCTAGTTCATGGTCTGGTGCTTTCCACCATTGCACCGGCTTTGAAATGAACCTGGCAACATACTGTAACAACTGTGCCAAAACGGTGTTGAACACAAAAGGATCACTACATCCTAATCCTGGCATGCCCTAAGACTCTCACATTATTGATTAGCACATACCTCAAAGCCCCGTCTGCTTCTTCATATGTATGAGGCGATGTTCAACACATCACTCCGATGAATTAGCTTGATATTGTCAAAGTAAGGCTGTAGAAATTAAGAGAGGAATACTAGAGAAAAGCTTTTCGCTATGGTTTAGGATTCAGCATGTGGGATAGTTGCTTTCGGACAGCTCTGTTTCCTGCTCACTTTGTTTTCATGTGGGACGTGAAGACTTCTCCATTGCTTGATAAATGAGGAATACCCCACGCATGTGTTTTGTATTAAAGCGATCTCTCTCAGCCGGACCAGAGCAGATTAAAGGTTGACCTGCCAACACTCCCATTATTCCTGCTCAGTGTTTGTTCATGCTAACAAAACTTCTCCTCGCGTGCGTAATTACACGTAGTCAAATAAGACATTAGTTGGAAATGATTCTGAACCTTTCGACCTAAACTAGCAGGATCCTCTATCCTGTGTTGTTATTAAACCTCCCTCTCTCTCCCTCTTCTCTGTCTCTGTCTCTGCAGATGTTCCTGACAGTATACCTCAGTAACAATGACCAGCATTTTACTGAGGTGCCCGTTACCCCCGACACGCTCTGCCGGGATGTGGTGGAGTTGTGCAAGGAGCCGGGGGAGACGGACTGCCACCTGTCCGAGATGTGGCGTGGATCTGGTGAGTGACGCTAGCGCACATCAGACACACAACACACCCGCGTTAGCTTTTATTTGGAAGGAGACAGTTTTTTTGTTGTGTTTTTTTTTTTTTTTTTTACTTAATTACACATCCTTTCGTGCATGCGAGTGTACCACAGGACAATTACAAGATGCAAATGACCTGTTAGCATTTCAAACAATTCACTGTCTCCTTATATAAATCTGAAGCCTGCTTTTCAACATCAAGGCGTAGGGCGGCATCAGGCCTCTTCATCCACAGAATGTTAAAATAATAAGAGATCATTTCAGCAAATATCAAAAGCGTGATCTCTTAAATTTGACACAGGCAATTGGCCTAGGAATAATAAAAAAAACCTCAATCCAATCCACACGACTAAATGTACTTGTTCACAGGAGCTGCCATAGAAAAGTGAATGAAAACTAGTATTTACAAAAAGTGGCAACAAAGTTAGTGAGAGGTGAAATGTGAACAGAAACCTCGCCTCAAACAGGGACCACTTATGTCCACGTTAAGAGCTGTGCTACTCTTTGGGAGCCAGTTTTACACAGGAAACCTCATTTATTTTAAGCTATGGTTTCTTATTCAGGAAAGTAAAAAAGAATCACGTCACATCGAATGCAACCTGGACACTTCACACTCGATCTTTCCCAGTACATGCAGACGTGCTCACACAGATGGCTTGGTGATTTCACTGAGTGCAGGCTTTAAGTCATGCGGCTTGCTAATGCAAATGAAGCAGAGGCCCTAAATCCCTGAAACAAGCACAAGTACCTAGACATCTCCTGCATCTCTAAGGGTGATGGGATGTTCTTCCCCATCTTCCCCACCTCTCAGAGTCAGGAGGTAATCAGACTCGGGACTCGAGGAGCCGGGCTTTTTGTCGCCGTTGCCATGGCGACGCTGCTAAAAGAGCGCGGAAAGTGCCAATTATTGTTTGAGCACTTCCTCAAGTAGCCTGAAAAGAGGCTGCTAACTGTTGAAAAGCTGGTCTCATTTTGCAGCAGCGTCTCCTCGGAAACCCGGCGCCATTACGTTCCATCAAATCAGAAGAAATAAAGCGATCATTAATCCGCCTCGTACGTCTGTCGCTGATTTCACTCTCACTCTGATGACCTGGAGCAGGTCGGAGGAAGCGTCTGCAGAAAGTCTGACGAGCCGCTCGGCTTCATAATAGACAAGACGTCACAGCCCCCCCCCCCCCACACACACACACACAGTATCCCCTCCCCGGGGGTCAATCCTCACCTCGCTCACCTGTTCAGATCAAGTAGAAGGCCACGGTGCTGATGAAACATGTATGCTAAGTAGGAGAGGATTTGCAAATCAAACATCACATGCATACGTCTGAAAAGCTAGCGAGAACTCTTTTTCCTTATTGGCTTTTAGGGTGTGCTCACCACACACATACACCTGACCACTGTCACATGTGTGTGTGTGTGTGTGTTTGTGTGTGTGTTGTGAATTTGCAGAGCGAGCTGTAGGCGATGGTGAGAGGATGCTGGATGTGCTCCAAAGATGGGGACAGCACAGGGCAGAGGTGCGCTTCTTTCTGCGCCACAACCGGGCTCCCAGCCGGGAATCTGGTAAGTGTCCATCTTCATCTTCATCTTCATCTTCACCTTCACCTCCAGCCCAGGGCTGAGTGGAAGAGCAGGTTTCTATGCTGCCTTTCTCTCACCTACCAGTCGTAGTTGGGCCCTCGGGGTGGGGAAAGGACATTCGACACCACTGTAGTGAACTCCAGAGATGCCTGCAGCCTCTAAACATACACAAACATACACATTCCCCCTCTGGCACTCTCAAGGGTTCACAAGAGACGAGTTCACAGTAAAATGTTTGAGGTTGAGAAGCAGGCCGCGTCTGCTTTCACAGGGAAGAGGTTTCTCTGTAAGGCGTTTTCAATAAGCGTGTGTCGAATCCATCCCTAAATCTTATTTAGACGTTCTGTCGGAGGCCAGACTGTCCCGGTCATATCGTCATAAGCCTGTTACTATTCAGTTTTCTTAGGTCTCAGAAAACTCTAGTATTTTGGTCGTACGCTATCCTCTCAGCCCCCGATTGCGTAACTAAGCCCTTTTTACCCCCCCACAGCTTGAGTCTGGCCCAGGGATTAAATGCCCGTTTTCCCTTCCTGTTATCTTAGCCCACTCTTGTTTTCCCACACCGTTAGCTTAGCTGTGGTCAGACTATGCTACACAGCATTGCACATAACACTCTCCTATTAGCAAAAAGTGTTTTGTTTTTTGTTTTTTTAATCAAAGCTGGACCATTTTTTCAACTCTCATTTCAACATGACTAAATGCATTCCTGCTATATTAATGCTGCTGAGTAACCTTTCTGTAGAAGCCGTAATGTCAGTCATTGAGCCTGAGTATGAGATTCCCACACACACACACGCACACACACAAACATGCTGTGTTTAACATGGATGTTGTATGTCAAGGGTCGTCTTAAACCATTATGCAGGCTAAAGGGCTTTGGTCATGGGCCAAGGCTTTACAGATCTACCACCCTATGTGCTTGGCCGTCAAATGTCAGTGGCAATGATTGGGTGTAAGTGCATTCATGACAACACCAGACAAGCACACACACACACACACACACACACATACACACACACACACACACACACAGTTGTGGGACCCACCACCAGACGGTTATGTATTAGGTTAAATCCTGAGATTATAGCAAGTCGCAAAGAGCACTGATCCCGCTTGGTTCCCAGAGGAGCTAAGATCATTCAGCACTAGCCGGTCTGTTTCTCTGACTTTGCTACTGGTCTGCAGAAATCACAACAGCTGTAGGTTAAGGCCGGCTCTCTCTGCCCTGTTTCTCAGTTTGGACTAAACGGATGCACTCATCTAAGAAGATCATTGGTGGTCTTATAGTCTTTCTTTCTTTCCTGTTCTCAGGTGGATCACGAGGCTCAGACGCAAAGAGGAACGGAGTGAAGGGTCCACCAGACAGAAGAATGGAGAACGGGGTGAGCTGCTGACTTTTCCTTTCAGTTTTTCAAATTTCTACTTGTGAGAGAGAGAGAGAGAGATACATCCTCGAAGCTGTCATTTATCATCCGCAGTTTCAATGTTTCAGTACGTCTCTACTGAGACGTTTTCATTATTCACTTGAAAGTTACGCCCTGCAAGATGTCAACACAAATAAAAACCGAGCAGATGCATGACAGGCAAAGTGGCTAATATGCTCTCTGCAAGTGTTTTTTATGTCTCTGTATTTTTCCCCACTCGCCAGGTTGCAGCACCCCGCATGGACATGACACTGGCTGAACTGCAGGAGATGGCTGCCAGACAGCAGCAGCAGATAGAAGCCCAGCAGCAGCTGCTCGCCTCTAAGGTACGGGGAAGGAGAAGAGGTAGATGGTGATCGAGGTAGAGAGTTGAGGCGGTGTAGAGGAGAGTTGAAGATTCAGAATGAGAGCGAGTGAAGAGGCGTGGTTGGGGAAAGTGAAGGCAGTGGGTCAAATGGAGTGCACCGAGAGGAAGCTAAGACACGTGCAGGGGCTGCGGCTGTAACGTCAAGAATTTTAGAAGTGTGAGACAGCTGCCTGCCCCAGGTTCTCACAGTGCAGGTGTCTCTTGGTATTTGGCATCAGCTCTAATTGTGACAGAGGGAAAGACATTTATGAGGAAACACAGGAGTGAGAAAGTTTGATTTCTGGCTGAACATTAACCTCCAACATTGTTTTGGTTCTTGCTGAGTCACCGTTTTTCCTCTCGTCTGACGATTGGGTTGATATGGTGGGGACATGCAGTAATGAAAGCCCTGGGCCATGAGGTTGTTAATGGCAAGCTCTGAGCCTCTATCAAGGCTACTGTTAGCTGTAGCCAGCGGCGCAACAACACAATCAAACCGGTTTGGAAGCTATGTCGTTCGCTGGCTCAGATAGGAAACATAAACTCCCGCCTTCAAAAAAAACTAGAGCAACCCACTAAGTCGCTGCCGCAGGCAACTGATAATGACTGACAGGCCTCATAGCTTCTGAAACAGAAACAAGCACGGAGCAACAAAGTGTAACATGAACTCTTTTAACTCTGATAACAGTGCATAATTAAAAAGTAAAAGAAGCAGACGGCTCATCCTGATTTACCCTGAACCTACTTATTTTATTTGTTCTTAAACCTGCATACGTCTTTGACCTCGTCTTTGTCCATTGTCCTTTCTGCTAAGCATTTTTTAGATAAATTAACTGATGGGTCCGCACAATGCAAACTCGAGGACCATAGTACGATAATTTGATGAAAACTTCTTTGTTTCTCTCCAAAGCTCTCAACCTTTGTACTTGACCTACTTGCTGGTTTGGGCCCTTGTGCCAGTGTTTGCATGTGTCCGCGCCTCAAGATAATGTCGTAAGCCGAAGCGAGGTGGCCTCAAGCCGTCATGTGCAATTTCACCCAAGCCACATAAGCAAATAGACATTTCCATCCAGGCACAGTACCTGGAGCCGCTCCAGACAGAGACTGGGAGCCCTCACGTCATAGACAGACTAAGGCAGTTTGATTATTGGCTGATGGAAGGCGACAGGAGAGTCTTTGTTTTTATCATGTTTCCTCCTGGCTCTCTCCAGGAGCAGCGGCTGCGCTACCTGAAGCAGCAGGAGCAGCGTCAGCAGCAGCAGGCCTCCGAGCAGGAGAAGCTGCTTCGCCTCCGAGAGAACATCGAGAACCAGGAGACTCGGCTGAAGAAGGTCCGGGCCCTCAAGGGCCAGGTGGAGCAGAAGCGCCTCAGCAACGGCAAACTGGGTGAGCTCTTTTATCAAAGCGCTGAAAGACGTTTGGCTATGAGGAGACCAAAGACGCAGTACGATCCATCCTGTCACCTTCCCTTCCAGTTGAGGAGATAGAGCAGATGAACAACCTGTTCCAGCAGAAACAGAGAGAACTGGTGATGGCTGCGACGAAGGTGGAGGAGCTCAACAGGCAGCTGGAGCTGCTCAAAAACGGCAAAATGGACAATTTCCAGGACAACCAGAGCTCTGTGGCCGAGCTGGACCGCTTGTACAAGGAGCTGCAGGTGTGCAGAGATAAAGTGAGCTCTGAAAGGCCGGCCAAACTTGCACCGTGTTCAACTATCTCCGTTCTCTGCTCTTCTTCCCGTTCAGCTGAGGAACAAGCTCAACCAGGATCAGAACTCCAAGCTGCAGCAGCAGAGAGAGAGCCTGAACAAGCGCAACCTGGAGGTGGCGTCCATGGACAAACGGATCAGCGAGCTCCGGGACCGGCTGCTGAAGAAGAAGGCGGCGCTGCAGCAGAAGGAGAACTTGCCCGTAAGTTGACGCTCCAGGAACAGCATGACAGCCCGACACAGACAGCCGTGACTTGCACACTTTATGCCAGGCCTGAATACTTTGAAAATCTGCTCAATTGGAAATGGTTTTGATCAGAGCTCCCCCTGGTGGACATATCTAAAAGACTGTTTGTGTCTCTCTCTACCTCCGGAAGCCTCAGATGCCCTGGCATACAGAGCTTGCCCCCACCACCGTAAGGCCCCTACTTGAACTCTCTTCTCCTCCAAATCCAAATCTTCAGTCAGAAACAAAAACAGTCGACCTCTATTTGTTTGGTTGTTTTGCTCTTCTTCCTTTGACCTCTCACTTTCTGAAAACAAGCTTTCGGGGGGGCGGCGATCATTGTTCCGATCATGTCACAGAGATGCATCTGACTTTTACACTTCCACCTCTTCGCACAGCTGTATTTTCAGTCCCACCCATGGCAGAAACATCTCCTGGAGACATTGGGGGGTGGGGTGGGGGGGGGGTGAGGCGCGTGCTGACAGGCAGGAATGTCAGGGGAGATGATATCTTCTCTGGCTGCGTGCGTGACAGAAACAGGAAACAGTGAAGAGCAGTACACTGGAGGCCAAATACCATCTTCCAGGAAAACACAGGCTTCTGACTGAAACGTACGATTCAGCACAAGTTGTGGCTGAGAGTTTTTGAGCATCTCTCCGTTTCCCCGCTCAGGAGTGTGTTTTGAACCCTGGTTGCCATGGGACTGTAAATACAAGCCGCCACTCGTCTGTGAAAGCCAGGCATGAAAATGAAACACGCTCACGCTGCTCCAGATCGAATGCATGGGTAGCATCGCCCCGATGAGACCCTCTACATTAACACAAGCTGTTTCACCTTCTCCTCTCTGCACCCATCTCTATGATCTGATCAGTGTGGATTAGTAGCGGACAAACCCTACGGTGTCTTAACGGCCTTCATCATTAACTTTCTGTCCTTTCGAAACAAATTAACATGCAACTTCTCCCCCGTCGATTCATGCCTTTGTAATCAGTGTCGTGCAAAGAGAATTGTGTTGAAGATGCGGCAGGCGTTCTCCATGTTTACAAAGCTAATGTAGTGTACAAGAGCCAGAGTGCTCTGTAAGTTTGATCATAAATGATTCAAGTTCAAAAGGGATGTTTAGCATATCTCTCTGAGGCTCTGCTGGAAGCCCTTTAAGGTAAATGAGCATCTCGCTCTCTAAACGAGCGCAGCCTCTCCTTTGATGTCCCAATGACATGTAGAATAAAGTAGGTCCAGAGCAGAGGAAGGTGTGTGTGTGTGTATCTTAGAGCTTGAGAGGGCCTGAATGAGCCCTGGTGAGGGAGCGATCCAGCCTCACCCTGCCTGGAATCATAATGAGTAGACCTTTTTCACAGCAGCACAAAGACACACTCCATTCAAGCTGCTCTGTCCCTCCAACCAAGCAGCCAGTGTCTGGCTGACATCACCCAGCAAGCACGTCTGCCCGCAGCCGGACAGCCCAGCAGAGGTGGCCTGAGAGCTGCCAGCCTGTAATCACGCTGCAGGGCCCTCCAGCTCACCCAGCGCAGCCAGCGCTCTGAGAGCACCGGCTGCTGTAGAACCGCCAGGGGATTACACAGTATTTTGAACTGCTGTTGCATGTTTGTGCTTTTTGTTTTGTTTTGTTTTCCAAGAATGGCTATCCCGGTAAAGAGAGGGCTTCAAAAGACACTCCTCTGCAGGTAACTAAAACTGGTGTCGCAGCTACGTGCCTCTGTGCTTCTCTGCTCTGATCTCTTCAGTTTGACTCGCCACGTCCGAGTCCGTTTGGTTTTTTTGGTCTTTTGTCTTTTTTGTTTGCTTCATTACAAGAGAATGAACCATGTTGAACCCATTTTAAGTGGCGGTTTGTCATCAGCTGCAGGGCATGTTTTACTCCAAGGCCTGAGATTATATTCTAGAAGTTGACTGGAGCACTTTTTAATGGCAGGGTCCCCAAGCATTGAGGCGTTTTCATTTGTCTCCTCAAATCACATCTGTGACTAGAGTTAATCTAGTCAACTTTTTAATAATACAATGATGATAATTCTGCTGCTTAAAGTAAGTAGAGATTAAAACTGCATGATGTCCCGTTACAGCATATGTTAAAAAAAGCACAGTTAAAATGAGAGCCTTTAAAATATTTAGTCGATGAAAGTAAACTAATGTAAATGCCAGTGTGTTGAGTGCAGAGCAGGCCTGGGACCACGTGTAGCGTCTCATATGCTGTTTGCTGCATTGTCACACTTTAGACACTCACAACCCCGACTACTCTGGCGCCATCGTCAGGCCTGAGTTCATCTTTTTCCTTTTATAGTCTTCATTTTTTCATCCGTGACACGTTTTTGTTGAAGTGATTTCCCAGCACATAAGAGCTGTAACACGCATCCTTTCTGTGGTACTCACCCCAGCCTCAACAGAGCAGCACGATACTGACTTTTGCCACTTTAACAGACCTCTCCCTCTCTCCTCTCCTCTCCTCTCTCTCTGTGGCCTCTCAGCTCCCCTCCGATGGCCCAGCTGGACAGCAGTCAGGCCCGTCCCGCGTGGCCGCGGTCGGCCCCTACATCCAGTCGTCCACCATGCCGCGGGCCCCAGTGAGACACGAGCTGCTGGTGAAGCCGGCGTACCCTGACGGCACCGCCACCCTCCCGGCCCACGACCCGCAGAGCAAGGCCGGCACAGGTGACTCCCCAGAGAGCCCCCCCCTCCTCCCTGACCGTGACTCAGACGTCAGCCTCGGCCTGGCTTTGGCAGCCGGCCTCGGCCTCGCTCCCCCATCTGTCACTCTGAATGTCGTTTGCTCTGCTCAATATGCCGAAGCCGCAACAGCTCGTTCCAGCGAGAGAGAACCTTGAAAACAAAGCGGTCATCAGCTTTGCTGCCAGTGCACTCTGCACTCTTCCCCCTATCTAAAGTGTGACAACACTGTCCTGCCCCCAGTAGGAGCAGAGTCTGGGACACCTCCTGGTTGTGATGTCACTCTGAGCTCAGAAGGTAGCGAGTGTTGCCTCCTGGATGCTGTGCTAGTGCTGTGACCTGGTGCTCTTCTGCTCTTCCTGAAACACTTCTGGTTACGTTTGCAGTGAGTGATCTGGTGTTTACACTGCCACAGTGTGTGTGTGGTGTGTGTGTGTCCCCGCATGCCTGACTTTCATATCCGCTCAGGTGAATATAAGCAAGCTCCTGATGCAAATTTCAGATTTGAAACCCACAAAAGGAGATGCCGAGCCATTGCAGTGGCAGTTGTAGTTGCAGAGGGAAAACAAGAACAGGAAAAGTTGTGGGAACCATATCACTCCACAGTGGCCACGCCTTAATAAGACCAGGGAATGAGACCATGAAGATGTGGCAGTGACTTAATAACAAGGACTGAATGAGATGTCTCTAGAAGAGAATTATCCCATGTCTGACTGCAAGTGATTTAAGTGCCAATCAATTAATGCAATTCATCCCTAAAATAAATATATAAGGAAATCTGATAATCCTCAATCAGTCATCCATCTGGAATTTTCCAGAGGATCCATAAAGTTTTTACGTTTCCTTCTTTCTAAAAAACAAGTGATTTCACGCTCTTATTCCTAAATCCTGTGATTAAAAATGAATGATCTGACACCAAAATGAGTTCTTACAAGGCCAGGAGAAGAGACAGGGGGTGGCGTGGCCCTTTCTCACCTCCTCAGCAGCCCGTCTTTCTTTTCTTTTTTTCCTCATTCTATTTAAAGCGGTTCTACAGTAACAGGCTTCTCTCGGTCTGTCATAATGTTGCACGCAACTATCCCTGCATGCCGAGTTGATTTGCAGTATGGGAAGAGGAGAGACAGGGATGGGCGGGGATGTAGAATAATCCGCTCTTTGTATACACACATTCCCAGTCGCTCTCTGGCGGGGATGCTCTGCACATCATCAGGCACACTTCTGGGGGGACCCTGACCCTCTGGGAGGGGGTGGGGGGGACCTGTGGTCCGGGGCAGCAGCATGTAGGGAGACTTGGAGCTCTAAGGCGACTTTTGTTTTTCTTGTCTTTCGAATGCATCTTCATCAGAAGCCATGTTCTTGCTTAAGCCGCTGAAAGAGCTGCGGGCGAAGAGAAAAGGTACTCACTCCTGCTTTCGTGTGTGTGCGTGTGTGTGTGTGTTTCTCGGCTTCTTCATGAGAGTGATTCCTCCCGACAAACATGAACATGATCTTGGTCCTTTACTCGAGCTGGATCTCTGGTCCTGTTTGCCTGTTTTGCTGCTGCTGTTGGTGTTGTTGTTGGAGCTTTCTCAGTTGTTTTCCTGCTGCTGTGAAATGGGTCAGTTGGAACAAACACATAACCTTCAGCTGAACTGACAGTCTGTGTGGCTCCTGACCAGCACAGCCGGGCCGTGCACGTTGGTTGGGAGAGGCAGCACCTCTGGAGAGGGAGCAGTGCAGAACATCACGTTGGACCAGTCTTAATGCCATGCTAATCTTGCTTTTGGTTATATGACTGCGAATGTATGTAGACATACCAGACCAACAGAAGATGGAAGACAACCAAATCCACTATTCCGCTTTCAAATATCCAGGATTGTTTGCTTTGTGTGACTGGCGGCCAGTGTATTGGGGTTGTTTGTATTACTTCGTAAAAAAAAATGCACTTTCTGATACTGAAACTCAACCTTTCTCTTCTCTTCCTCCCCTCCCACAGGTTCTTCAGGCCTTCAGCCATCCAAGCTGGCAGACTGGGGCTCCTCCGGTCCTGAATCCAACACCAACGGTCATGGTCCAGCTTCAACACTGCCACGGATGACCTCCAGCTCCCACATGGAACAAGGTGTGCAGCGTTTCAGAAAACAAAAAAAATCCAACTGTGAAAGCAGTTTTTCAGAAGGATTTTTCTTAAACACTGTTCACTGTAGATGAAACAAACTGCCATCTCTGTCTAGATGAGACTGAACTGAAGAGGGACAGGAAGGTGCGTCCATTTTCCATGTTTGAGCCGACAGAGGCTCCCACCACCTCCCTCCGCAAGAACCAGAGCAGCGACGACCTGGTCCGGGATGCTCAGGTGAGAAGGAAGGAACTCACCCCACTCGCAGTCTTCCCCAGAAGGCACAGACCGTGGCATTAAACACGCCATCTCCCTGCTCCTTCTCTCTCCAGTCTGCGCCGAAGGCTCCGGTCAAGGTGCCTCCTCCTGTCCCCACCAAACCCAAAGGCCCCAATGTGATCCCCTACAGCAAACAAGGCCTCAACACGGGCACCTTCCCCAAGACCAAGCCCCACGGCCAGCAGCCCCAGGCCGGCCCCGGCCGCACTCCCCTCCCGCCCTCCCAGAGCCAGACGCTCCCTCTGCCCTCCAAGCAGGACACTCCGCCTGCAGCCACGGTACGGCCCTTCACCCCGGAGCTGCCCTCGTCCAAAGACCCCAGCCTGAGCAAGCCCCAGACGCTGGCGGCCAGCTCCATCTACTCCATGTACACGCAGCAGCCCGGCTCGGCCAAGCCCTTCCAGCCCAGCGCGCAGGGCGCCCTCAACAGGGCGCAGAGCCGCTCCAACGGCTTCATCAGCGGTAAGAATACGCCGCCTCGCTGACCTGAGAGCAGCACTAACTACAAGCTAACTAACTAACTTCAATCTGCATGGAAGAGCTGCTGCCAGACAGATGGAGAGAGAGAAAGGAAGAGATTATGGCTACTCCTAGTCGTAGCGTTAGTTCTGTTCTGCGTACTTGACAAAAGAGCATTGTAAATTCAGAGACCAGAGCAGTCAGAGAGAGTCTAAACAATCCATTACATCTTCCCTTTACAAGCAAAGCAGACCTGCTGGGAGAATGTTTATGTTGCGTTCAGTTCAGAGGATTATCACATAATCCACTCTTGTTCCTGCTCTATAAGATGTATGCTCATAGCTAAATTACCAAATCAGCATCTCCAAGTCCAAGTCCCTCCATAATTGATATTCCTATCAGGTGGATATTGCCTTGAGGCAATAATTTGTATTTCACGTAAAAATGTCTTCTAACAGCAGTTTGTAAAACGTGCCGGGGTTTCCTAGTGAATAGTGATGACTTCACAGTTTCCTCTTATCTTGTATACTGTAGTTATTCTACTATTATTAGCTATAATAATAACCTGGGCCAGAGTCATCTTGGTATAAATGTAGTAGTGGTCTTTGTCTAACTTGTCTGTTTTCTCTGCAGTGTATGGTAAACCAGTGATCCCCAGTGGAGGCTCCCTCCATCCGGAGAACCCCTACCTGGACCGCCGCTCCCCCGCCCCAGAGTCTGAGGTGGACCACAGTGGAGCCCACGGCGGGGCCCCCACCGCCCCCGAGGGCCCTCCACCCGAAACCGAGCGCATCCCCCGGCCCCTGAGCCCCACCAAGCTGCTCCCCTTCATCTCCAACCCCTACAGGCACCAGAGCGACGGGGACCTGGAAGCCCTGAGGAAGAAGCTCTACAACGCCCCGCGGCCCCTGAAGAAGCGCAGCTCCATCACGGAGCCCGAGGGCCCCGCCGGACCCAACATCCAGAAGCTGCTGTACCAGAAGACCACGCTGGCAGCTATGGAGACCACCGTGAGCACCCCCACCAACGCCCCCTCCTTCCCTGCCGAAGCAGAGCAGGCTGCAGAGGGACCTGCGGGACCTTCAGCCGGAGCAGAGAGTCAGCCGGTGGAGCGAGGACAGACCCCTGAGGGACACCTGCCCCCCCAGACCCCGCCTGCCGCCCCCCCCGCCGAACAGCCCAAGCCGCCTCCATCCATCCCGGAGAGCGAGCACATCGTGCCCCCTCCTCCGCCCTCCCACCCAGCCCCCAGGCCAGACGACGGCATCTTCCCTCCACCGCCCCCTGCTGGCATGGAGGACATGATGCCCAGCCTGCCCCCTCCTCCCCCAGAGGGCTTCCTGGAGGAGTTCCCCCCCTACCCGCCGCCCCCCTACCCCAGCGGGGGGGAGCAGGACAGCATGGGGGAGGACACGTTCAGCATGAAGGCGCCTGAGGTGACGGGCCAGGTCACTCTGCCCCCGGTACGTCTCAGCCACGTCTTCACTTCTGACCACATCACAACCACACAGCACTGACCAGTCTACCAGTCATGCTCATTTCATGCACTGTCACAGTATTTACTAAACCATAGTTATAATCTGCCTCTCAGTCTAACTCTAAAGTTTCACTACATGCCACTACATGTGTTTTTAAAGCCCCTCACATGTTGTTCTGCTTGTTGGTTCGGGCCCGGGCCAGGTCATGAGTTACCAGGTCCCACTGGTTACCAGCAGTGACCTGTACTTGCGTTATATAATTAGATAATCCCTATCAAGCACCTCTATTGTTTCTGGAGGAAAATGGACCTCATTATGCGAGCGCTTAAGCGGATAGCGGAGCCCACTTTCCCCACATCCACTTGGACTGTGCTGAAAATAAACTCCAGTTTACGTGTCCTTCTGGTTAAGCTGCTGTAAGTGGTTTTCATGAGAAATGAGTTTAATGACCCATTTCCCCCCCTCTTGGTTCGCTCTTTTTGTCACGTCCATCGCAGGCCCATTTGGTTGCATAATGAAGGTTTTAGAGAATTAAGGTGTTGTTTTAGAGCTTGTGCTGATAAACTGGATTAGCCACGTACTTTAGAGTTAGAAAACCTCTCGGTGTGCTCCCAGTCCTGGTCGGGCGCAGCAGAGAGCGGACGTTTGGACCCGTCGGATGAGGCTCTGCGGTTTCACGGCCTCGGCTTCCTCTAGTTTTATGACTGTTTCTGTGACACACAACCATGACTGTGTCCACAGGGAAAGCGGACCAACCTGCGCAAGCTGGGCTCTGAGCGCATCGACCACAGCATGAGAGTGAAGTTCAACCCTCTGGCTCTGCTGCTGGACTCGTCTCTGGAGGGAGAGTTCGACCTGGTCCAGAGGATCATCTATGAGGTAAGTCCAGGCAGATACGGGTTAACTGTGTGTGGTTCAGGGGTGCGCAGACATGTAACTCATTGTTTTTTTGTTTTAAATTTGTTTTCCTCCTCCTTGTTTTCATCACAGGTGGAGGATCCCAGTCAGCCCAACGATGAAGGCATCACTGCCCTACACAACGCCGTCTGTGCCGGACACACAGAGATCGTCAAGTTCCTGGTTCAGTTCGGTGTCAACGTCAACGCTGCAGACAGCGATGGCTGGTAGGTTCAGCCCAGCAGGTCACAGTAACAACACAGAGCTGTAAGAGTCCTTCTGTAAGCCGTGAAGTGAAGCCGTGTTCAAACCCTGTCCATCTATAGAGAACCAAACAGTCTGCTTCAGGAGAACTCTGATACTGTGGCTTTGCTGCTTCGTAGCCCAGTGGTGTATCTTGTTGCATTGTACTTTCTACTACCACCCACTGATTTATCAACTTTATGTCTTTGGATGTTTCTTTTTGTTGTTAATGAAGGATGGCAGCCTTTTATTGCCTTTATAAAGACCCTTTCCTCTGTGGACCGCAATGGGCTTTTATACATCCAAACTTTTATTACTTAATCGATTATTTCCCTCATTATTTCAAAAAAATGTATGAAACAAAGGTGCAGATAAATCTCTCCAGCAGCGAGTCTTATGCCTCTCTCTCTCCCTCTCCCTCCCTCTCTTCTTCCTCTCTCGCCCACTCCCTCGCCTAGGACCCCTCTACACTGTGCCGCGTCCTGCAACAACGTGCAGGTGTGTAAGTTCCTGGTGGAGTCGGGAGCGGCCGTGTTTGCGATGACGTACAGCGACATGCAGACGGCCGCCGACAAGTGCGAGGAGATGGAGGAGGGCTACACGCAGTGCTCGCAGTTCCTCTACGGTCAGTTCTGGTGTCCTAGAACCCCCCCCCCCCCCCTCTCTCTCTCATCATCCCCACGTTCCTCACGATCCGTCTCCCCCTCAGGCGTGCAAGAGAAGATGGGCATCATGAACAGGGGCGTGGTCTACGGCCTGTGGGACTACAGCAGCGAGAACCCAGACGAGCTGTCGTTCCGAGAGGGAGACTGCATGACCATCGTCCGCCGGGAGGACGAGGACGAGGTCGAGTGGTGGTGGGCGCGCATGGGCGACACCGAGGGCTACATTCCCCGCAACCTGCTCGGGGTGAGTCTCTGAGTCTGAGTCTCGGTGTGCGGCGTGAGGGAAATCATTCATGTTGCGAAGCGTGGCACTGATGCGTCTCCTCATCTTCTCCCGACAGTTGTATCCCAGGATAAAGCCCAGACAGAGAACCCTGGCTTGAAACGCAACGACCCCGGCACGTTTCCCATCTGCTAGAACTCTCCAAAACACACACACACGCACACACACACACACACACACACGCAGGCTTTAACAGAGCAGGGAGGCGAAGGACACTGCTGAAATGAAGTGACGGGGAGCGACCAAACTATATGAAGGATCAACAATGAACTCTTTCTGGCACTTTGTTTTTGTTGTTGTGTATCTACCACAGAGGGATTCTCCCTCGTTTATTTTTCCACTCACAGCGCAAACTGTCTACCGAGGACACATTGTCTTTCCATAACTCTGCTGTTTTTTTTGTTATTAATGTCTGAAACTATTTCTAAAAGTGACAGAAACTCAAGTGTGGGGATGTAAATGGAACACAGCGTTTTTATTCCTAGGAAAGCGATTCATTTTTGTACACATTTGAGTAGTCTTATGAAACTAACACGCAGAGCCCAACATCACATGAGCTGAGTGAGTGGATGATGATGGTGGTGATAAGCATGGTAAACCTTTGAAATGCTCTATTACCGGGACAATCTGAGACTGAGTGGGCGCACCTTTAAAAGAGGTTTGAGCCGTGACGAGCTCCATGTAGTCACTGTGAAATGTTTGGTGGAAAATAGTAATGGAGCGTTGGATTCATTCACTCTGTGGTCTGTCAGTCCACAGATCCTACGTATACATGTCTCTCAGTCACAAAAACAGAGGAAATGTTACTGTAGAAATGACAATGGTATAAAAATGGACTTTCAGAAAGGACACATCACACCATGTGATTTTTTTTTTTTTTTTACAAACCATTCCATGATAATACTGTAGCATAAGAAGGCAGGAAGAAAAACTTGACTTTTTGTAGTAAGAGATGACACTATATTGTGAAGTCAGACAATTTCTAAATCAAATCAGAAACTCTAAATAAAAAGCTTGGAACTTGTACTTGATGGGTTCCTAAAACTGAGCTCATAACATGTCTGTCAATGCAGATGTATTTATTTTTGTTACTTTTTTTCTTTAGTCCTTTTGTCAGAACTATAACCATCAATGTACTGTAGTATTTCCAGCATTTACAATAAAAGACTTTGTACTCAAGTTCTTCTCGTCTCTGGCAGACACAGTCTTTGCTGTGTCTCCTCACCATCCAGACTCCATGTCTGCGGTTTGCTTCCCTCTGCTGGACACAAGGTGGCACTCACACAAACTCAATGTCATCAACTATATATAATTCACCTGCGTGGTGTTTGTGGTTATGACACTGATTGACTAGCTCTTTAAGGCATAGAAATTGCAAGTTCCTTCATAAATCTCTAGATAGTCCCTCTATTTACTGGTAGATAGAAACATCTTACTTTATATGCTTAAGGGATACTGCAATGTCGGTGTGAGAATGCAAAATAATAATCCCACAATCACTTTCTAGATCCAAATTTTCTACCGGTCCGATGGTCCAGATGACTCACCTTACACCCCATACATACATCTGTGTACCTGTGAGCTCTGAGCTAGAAATGACTGTCCAGACCATTTTCCAGAGTTAAACATTTAGAGCTTCTTCTTTGATATCTTTGATATAAAAACAAACAAGACCAAACATGAGTGTCATCTTCGTCTTGCACTAAATTATGGCAGAATATTACTGGAAAGCAGTTCATTTCCATTCAGTCACCTGCAACGAGATGAAAAGCATCGAGTGACACTCTGAACAGCGTCAACATGAACTGCAGGTGAACGAGGGCAATTACAGCTAAATGACAGGAAACGACACGTGCCGTAATTGTGCATTAAGTAGGCCCACAGTGCGTGTTTGTCTCTTTCCATCACAGCGATGATTTGAGAGGGCGAGCAGCAAATTGCAGGCCTGAAGAGATTGCTTTTCAGGATCGTCTCAATCTGTCACAGCCAGCGACCCCTGGGTTAGAGGTGGAGCCCACACGGCTGTCCGTAATAAGATGGAATAATGAGGTTGTTCCTTCGAGTGAGCCTGTGCCGCAGAGCTGTGACACACAAGCAGCGTTGTGAGAACTGATGAGATGCTACTAGAGGGACGCTGAGAGTCTCGAGCCAGCACAACATAACATCTATAAACCTGTGGTGTAGACTGAGTGGCTAGCACTGTTGCCTTGCAGCTTTCTATGTGGAGCTTGCTTGTTGTCCCTGGGTCTGCATATGTTTTCCCCTCTTTACTACCACAGTCCAAAAACACTCAGGTTTAAGCTAATGACTGACTCTCTGTTGCCCCTGGGTACGTTTATTTGGATCCCCATTAGCTGCAGCTATCCTTTCTTCCCATATATTATGTACAGTATATCATTACAGAAAGTTAAAACTCAAACACTGAAGATAGGGAAACAAAAATAGTTCAATAATGGTTCAATATCTTGCCAGTTAAGTCAAAATACCTCCTAATTTATAATTTCATTTTATATTCCATATCCATTTATTTTAAGCCACACATTCGATATATTATTCTGTGTCTTTATGGTGCAATATTTATTAAGTATTAGTGATGATTCCATAATTTCTATATGTATCCATTTATGAGATGCTTTTTTATAAACAATTTACTGTGTCGTAAAAACTTTCCGCTATATTGTAATGAACCATACTGTACTTTATTGTACAGAACTTGTGGAGTTCTGGGTATTTGTACATGTCTTACAGCAGAATATATTAAAGAATATATATTAAATATTCTCAACAACAAAGTGTGAGAGCAAACCTGCGTCGTCTCCGAGGTGACACGGAGCGAAATGGCTCGGTCTCATTGTAAGTACTAAGGCACATGTATGCCCACGTATGAGCTACAACCACAGGTGCCCCTGTTGCCATGGTAACCGACGAGCATCCACGCTCCTCTCCCTCGGTAAAGCAGGGCGGTCAGGCCCCTCTGTTGTGTGTGTGTGTGTGTGTGTGTGTGTGTGTACGTGTGTCCCTCTGTGAGTTTAACTGGGGTTAAGTCAGCTGAGTGTTTAGGACGATGCGCAAACCCCCCCTGGGTTGGACTTCGGTGGTGGAGTTGAGTTGAAAGACTGGATTCAGCATTAACGCTGTCCACCAAACACAACTAGCCGCATTCATAATTTATACCTGCATTCATAATGGATGACAAGTTCTGTAGAAATGAGAGAAGAAAAGTCATACGTGGAATGAGAGAAAACTGATGCCATCCCCTCCCCTTTCCCATTATCGGAGCTCTCATTGATCCTGCTGCAGACAGGCACGAGTCCATTGTGGCCTGATGAGTAGAGTTAGGAGCTGAGAGTAAACAGAGAAAAATCTCATTCTTTGCCTCACCATTGCCTTGTCATACACTATAAGGAGTTTAGCCCTATGTATATCCGCTCTGGGCACTTTACTCTGTTGGCTTTGTGTGTCTCTGGGGAAAAGAGGAGTGGAGAAAGATGGAGCCAGCTTACCCTAAAGCATCTTCATTAAGACTGGAGCTCCTGCGCAATACATCCACATTTACAGGGATATTAGATCTGCTGCACCTCCAATATCAAATCCAATATTTTTAACCCAAAATCTGAAGGAGAGGAAGAGGCGTGGAAACAAATGAGCAGCAGCAGCAGGTGGAATAATATCTGTATAGTGTGAACAAAATGAGGCCGCAAATTGCCTCAATGAAGAAAAAAGATGCACCCTCATTTCATGAATTTCAAGTGTATGTTTCAGTGTTTGCTCTCTTCTAGAAGTGGGCGGGGCCTGTCAAATCATATTGAACTTTAGCCTTGCAGTAAATGAGATTAGCAACAGTGTTATGTAATATTTGCCCTTTAATATGGGATCCAAATCTTCCTAATTTATGGAGTACTGAAAAATGGGAACGTTTCACTTGAAAACGGACCGAAACAACCCAGTAATTATCAAAATAGCTGTAGATCAGTTTTCTTCAACTAAACTAAACTAAACTAAAAGAGACTGAATTCACCTTGAGACCCAGTTTGTTGACATGTTGATGTTTCCTTGAGCATAAAAACTGAACCTCACAAAAACTAAAACTGCCCTTAACGCTGCATCATCAATGTTGGTGAATTGGTAGGAATCCTAATTAAGCAGACTGTGTGTGTGTGTGTGTGTGTGTGTTTGGGGCGGGGGGGGGGGGGGGGGGGGGGTTCACATGCACTGTAAAGCTTTATGGGTGATCATGAAGACTCTAAAGGGTTAAAACAGTCCATTTACCATTATTAAATAGAACTTCAACAGAGACAATGCATTTAAGATTGCCTCCAATCAGACAAATACCAATCACCTGTTTGACTTTTTAACACATTAAAATCCATTATTTCAGGGAGTTGAAAGCTGTAGCCACTGATTGGATTTCAGAAAAGATAATCATAATGAAATGGTGGAGAATCCTGTTGACTTGATTCAATCTTTTCTCTTTCTTCTGTCATTGGAGATCAAAGCCTCGCTGGTTTCAAGTATCAATAATAAATACGCTCAGAAGAAAGGTGGGATGGTAAGTAAAAAATGAAAAGAGAATAAAAACCCATGACAGTTGTATTAAAGTCCAGCAGTGGTGCATGTAATCCCAGCAGAGGTGCAGTTCCCACCGCGGCCGCTGGGTGTCGCTGCAGCTGCAGTTTTCAGCAGGGCGTGAAGCGTCGGTCCGTGCACCTTTCTACACTTCACCTCAGAGGGAAACTGCACTTGTGACGACTAGAGAGGAGTGATACACCTCTGACAAGAAGTAGTGGCATCGGATCAGACGGAGCGCGAGAGGAGGCGGTCGTGTGTGTGTGCGTGTTTGTGTGTGTTTGTGTGTACGTGAGTAAAACACAGGCGGTGAGGCTGGTGGGAGGGCGGACCACCTGTGACGGCAGACCAGAGAGATAGTGAGATAGAGGAGTGTGTGACCGCCTCTTTGGCAGTGTGTGTGTGCGTGTGCTTGACTGTGTGTGCCTCGGTTAAAGTCCAGCTGGATTACCCTGAGCTCGCGGAAAAATACCACCTCCACAGACACACATGTCCTGCTTTTCGAGGAATTTGAACATGATTAAGGTAAGAAAAATAAATAAATAAATAAATACCTGACTTATCAATGGATAAGGTCCCTCTTTAGTTTACATTATGGTACAATCCTGCGTAGCCCCTGTGTGATAGTTATGTGCTATTATCTAATAATCTCTTAAAATGTTAGGAAAAAAAAAAGCTCTGTCCACTCTTGTCATTTTTCCTGTCACATCTGTCTTCTTTGAAATGTAGCATCCTGTGCTTCTCATTATGGGATATCTATAGTAGTCCAGTCAGACAGGTGTGATACATCAGCATACGTGTGTGTGTTTGTCAAAATGGGCTGCGTGTAAAACAACTACAGAGCCATTATGTGCCTCATTCTACCGCGTTAGTGCGTTGTTCCTGGTCCTCTGAGGCTCTGACTTCCAATCTGTCAAATATCAGCAATGATGTGGACAAGCTGGGCAACATTTCAAAGTAAAGCTGCAGCCTGTGATTCATGGGGAAAACACGGGGCACAGAGCCAGCCGAGAGGCTGTGATGAGAGGAAATCAGCTCTAAACACAAGTCCAGGTGATGATGGTGAAGGTGCTTGAGGAGCATGATTGATTTGTTTATGGGTGATTGGCCATCTCCTCCTGAGCAGGTCTGGTGGTCTTTGTCCCTCTGATCTTATCATTCAGGCTGTAGTGGAACCCAGTGAAACCACCAATTGAGGACGTCAGGTTTTACATCCTGCAGTGATATGATAAGTAGAGGGAAACTCTTGTGAGATTGACATTTGACACAGTCTGTGATGTGGATGAGTCTGTAAAATCGACCCACTGTTTCTATTACGATTCACGTTCTGCTCTGAATGTAAAGAGTAACGAGGTAAAATGCTGTACAGCATCGTTCATGTAGAAAATGTTTATTCTATGTCTTTTCTTTCCTTCTTTATCTCTTTTTCCACGATCTTACCCGTCTCTCTACCCAATGATGTGGTGGGGGTCTGTACATTGGATGTCTATCCCAACACCCACTCTTAATGCACTCTGGACAGGTCTCCAGTCCATCAAACACACCATTCATTCTCACACTTTTAGGCCATTTAGAGTCTTCCTAGTCTAACCTAGACATGTATGTTTTTGGCATGTGTGTGGATACAAACTCCACACAGAACAAGTCAAACCCAGGTCCAACAGTTTTGACCCCTGGAGCAATCATGGCTCAAAACTCAAATGTGCAGTAGACTGTAGACTGAATCCCAATGTGCAATTTACTTGTATGTTTTGATCAGTGCAATCTGCATGCGTAGGACCAGAGGTTTTCACAATTTCGTCGTACCTTTGCAAGAAGGTCTTATCTTGTCTTATTTATCTTATCTTGTTGTTGTGAGGTGGCAGCACTAACCACGGAGCCACTGTGTGACCAGGACTGCCACATATGCATCAATCTTAACACATGCATGTGTAAGCTTCCTGTTTTCTGCAATGATATTGATCACAGTCCGCTGTGTGCGCTGACACAAACGTTAGACTTTAGACTGGAAACCGTTTGCCACATTTGGATTCGACCCAGAGAAAACCAGAGGAGACACGGACTGGAACAAATTCTCCAGAACGGTGCGGATAAATGAGGGAGTCGTACACAATCGGAAAAGCGGGACAAACCACATTTTAATAATGCACAGACAGTTTTTTTTGTCTCTTTTGTCGCCTCGTCAGAATAAGCCCGATGTGAAGGATGCACAAAGTGACTGTACAAAGTCTGAGGCCACGGAACAAATACAGTTCAGTTCAACTGAGTTTCCTTTTGTCTGTCTCCAAGACAAGAGTGTTTTAAAGCACTGTCTCAGTCGAAGCACGGCTCAATGGCCTTCACTGAAGTCTCTCCTCACACACACACACACATAATCAAGTCAAAAAAGAAAAAGAGCCAGACTTTCGGGTCCTCCGGGACAATTGTTGTCTGTTGACGGAGCTGTCTCCACGCGGCTCCAATCTCCTCTCTTCATTCAGGTGCAGAGACGGTTTATAATTGCCCGATGAAATCCATTTCCGCGAAATGAACGTTCTGGGGCCGAGGCCCGGCAGGCGAGATCAGGGAGCAGACAGATTGGAAAGGTTAGGTCGTCTGCGTCTGCGAGTCGCGGTGATTTCCTCCGGGTCACCCTCGTCCGATTGTCAACACGTCCCTCTCTGCGTCTTTCGCAAAAGTTTTGACTTGGAGCGCTCCGTGGGCAATTAACAATTGAAAGCGTCTGCATTCGGGGATTGCGGGCGACTTGGAGCAAGTCATGGGTAATGGATTTTAGATGACAGAGAATGGGGAATGTCTCAATTATGGGCTCTTTGCTCCGCACTGCTGGACTTTCTAACAGTATTGAACCTCCCAGCTCTCAGCTTTCAGCTCTCTCTCTGTCTGTGTCCTCCTCGTTCAGATCCTTCACACTCTCTCAGTCGTTTCCTGTGAAATATTTCAATCTGAATAGACCTCCCTTCCCTCCTGGGATTATAACCCACATCAGCGGCTGACTGACACACAGACTGATTGAGAGGATTTCGACCCTGACAGCCCATTTGAGGGGATTTTGTGTGCTCGAGTCAAGTAAAGTGACTTATAAAGAGCCCGTCAGCGCGCCTCCTCTGTCACCTTTCAAGAGCGGTTTAGACAAGGCTCGGATGGCAATTGACACACCTTTGCGGTGTTTGACAGTGTATTGTCAGAGAGAACGGACGACTGGGATAATGGGTTTCTCCAAGGTATATGAACCACAGCGGGAAGATGGAGCTGTGAAAACTCTTAAATGTAGTTTACATTAGTGAAAAAGAAGCGTTTTCTTAATGGGCTGAGATCTGAAATTGAAGCCCCTTTTTTTTCCTTTTAAAGGCTGACATCTAGAGGAGTTTAGAGATACTTTATTCATCTGTTGGAGAGGTTCCCTTAGCGAAATTTGGGAGCAATCGGAATGAGGTGGGGCATGTTTTTCATGTGAAAACTTAAGAGATATTATCTGTAGATTGCCGTAAATAAATAGTTAAGTGATGTCACAATTCAGGGAAGTACCTGTTGAACCACCTGAGGAAACTATTGTTGATTTTAAAAACACATTAATCTGCAGTGTAATACGATTTGATCTAAGAGCATTTCTTTTCCTTTCTGAATAGAGGTTTTGAGACAGAGGCACTCACAGAGTCATAGAGAGAAAGAGAGATGTCACCCTTCCTCCAAATAAGACTGACTGAGTTTGGAGACGCTCCACAGTTATTGTACTCTCTGTTTCACACATACAGTACACTTCTCCTTTCTCTCGCCTCTCAACCGCCCCAAAAAAGGAGTCCATTGAGAGATGATCAGATGGCACCTTCTCCAGCTCCTCTCGGGCGTGTGTCCTGCTTGAGCTGGTCCCGGTCGGTCCACCGACACGTCTCAGTCATGTGTTTACCGCCGTGTACACAACACAGATTGCGAGAGTCGTTGAGCAAGAGAAGCCCTCGATATTTTATTGACCCAACACACTTTGTGTCTTCCATATCTCTTCTTGTCGTGTCGTTAAATGCTCCTTTCCCATATGTTTGAAGGGCGCCACTTTTTTCCTCTTCTTCTTTTTACTTTTCAGGTCCATCCTCCGACAAACTCTCTCTCTCTCTCTCTGCAGAGATGACTAACAGTGACACTTCTTGCCTCTTGTCTGTGTGTTTCCTCCTTCAGGTCTCCTCCTCGCCACAGTGAAAGAAGCCGCCGCTTTGTTTGCCTGAGTGCTGCACCCCGGCCTGCCTGTCTGTCCGTCTATCTGTGTGTGTGTGTGTGTGTGTGTGCATGCTCAGGTGTATGAGAGCCCCGGGGTGAATATGCTTGTGTGAGTGCCTGTGCACAGCCACTGGTTTGAAGAGGAGAGGAGAGGAGGAGAGGAGAGGAGAGGAGGAGTGTGTCCCATGAGACGCTGGGCAGAGATGCTGGGAGCCGGGCCCCGGCTGTGGCTGCTGCTGAGCTGCTGTGCGTGTGCAGCAGCTGGACAGCCGCTCAGGACGCCCCTGGACCTGGACGTGACTCCACGCATCACGGTGCCGAGCACTGGTAAGCCCAGGCAACTCAAAACCAACAACAACAACAACACCGAACCTGTTTCAGTCCCACAAGTTGAGAACAGTGTTTTTTCAACAGATCAGAGCAGGTGAACGCACGCTCTCCAGCCTCCAACAGAAATAAACTATCGGCCTCTTTTCAGCAGCTTATCTTCTAGATCTTATCCTCCTCCTCCTCCGCCTCCCTCCCTCCCTCTCTCGTACGCCACGTTTTTTTTGCGATTATTATGCGTTTACCGTGTGTGACTGATGGCGTGCGGTGTAGCCCGGGGTGCTACAGAGGCAGCGGCAGATGAGTGAGCTGCTTACTCCTGGATCCACAGAGACTGACACCAGCGCTGTAGGTAGTTGAGAAGCACCGTCGCCATGACAACCGTTGTAGTATGGCGCAAGACTGCCGTATACAGTGTTTTTCCTTTTTGGTGCTCTATGTGTGGGCAAGTGTGTGCGTGTGTGTGTGTGTGTGTGTGTGTGTGTTATCTGACCCTGGACTTTTTATTTGTTGATACTCAGACGTGTGAAAGAAATTTTCCCTTGCTTTGACTCGCGGCCAAATTCTCTTTGTGAGCTCTGCTCGCAGGACAATAACGCCGCCCTCCTTTCTAAACACTCGTCGATCTCCGGGTGTATCATTTGCTCGCGCCGGTTATCCATCTTCTGATCCCTCCTGCTTCTCGACGAGCTCCAAACCTCTGTAGGTGCCTCTATACCTAGTGCTCCATCCAGCCCACTCCCCCTCCTCCTCCTCCTCCTCCTCTACCATCCATCTCTCTCTACCTCTGCACTTCACCTCTGTCTCCGTCCGCTCTTCATTACCCCGTACCCGCCGTCACGGTCCCTCCGCCCTCTTCTAAGTCCTCGCGTCTTTGCCATCAGCTCTCACTCTCTCTTTGTCTTTTGTTTCCCTTCTCTGTGCCTTCCTCGTCCTGATCAGAAGACCTGGATATGCAAACTTATCGCTAATCCCCCTTTAATCTCTGTGTTTCTTAGCAACCCAAAAGCAAAGCCTCCAAACCTGTGAGAGGTAGTTAGATCAGTCATGCATCCACCGGAGCGCGTGCACACACACACACACACACACCTCCGCTCTCTCCTTGCTGGATCCCTTTTCCCCATAAAAAGGGTGAGCAAAACTTCTCAGAGTTTTGCTTATTAGAGGCCATTAGTTTGATGAATTCCAGAGGAGCTGAACGTCTAAAACCAGGTCATCGGAGGCAGCGCAAACTGTTGTTACATCTGAACACCACCTCTTTGCGCACCCTGATTTCAGCCCGTCAGGTGTGAGAATGTGCCAGTAAGTTGATTTAACACTTGTTTGTTCGGCAACGCCTGTCGGGCCTGAATAATCTGAACCCTAAACAGACCTGACGCTCCGGCACAAAGCGGCGCGTAGGGCTGTCACGTCACGCGCCCACACCGAGAGCTCCTCGAGTGAGTGTGTGTGCGTACATGCGTGCGTTTGTGTGTGTGTGTGTGTGTGTTTTTTCTGAGTGTCCCTGAACACTTTGTACCATGCCCGATCAGCTGAGTCCCAGAGTGTTTGCTCAGTAAATAATACGATCTGGGCTCCCCTCCACCTCGCTCCAGCCTTTTCTTTCCCCGCTGAATGAGTAAACCCCGCTGTGAGCCGGCACCTGAAACGTGCTGTCGTGTGAATGCCATCCAGCGTGATAAATCTCCCCGTCTGCTGCGTCGGAGACTCTCATTGAGCCGGTGTTGAGTTACCGGGCTCCGGCTGTCAGGCACTGCGCGTCCCCATCCTCGGATTACACCCAGGAAACTTAGGCGTCGTCAGCTCCTCCGGGTAGCATTGTCTTCTCCCACAATCAGGCACTCGCATCACGTAGGGTAGAAGAAAAAAAAGCCACTGTTCTGAAAATCCCTTACAGGTAGTAGCACTCTTTTGTGTCTCCCGCTGAGAAAAGGGGGAAGAAAAGAAGACATCTGATCGCCCAGGAGCAGCGTGGAAGGCGAGCTCGGAGCTGGAGCTGGAGCTGGAACGGATGGTGTTTTGCGGCAGCTGATAGGAATCTTAATGACAGCTCGCTTGATAACCTTGCAGGCTTCAGGGGGGGTTGGATGGGGTCGCTCTCCTTCCTGTTCTGTTTCGGGAGCTTGAAAGATCTTGAACTGCCGTTGACAAAACCAAACCTGCTCCGCATTAGTCACACTGGACGTTTTAATCATTATGATATGAAGTCACAAAACTGCTGTAATTTCTCCAGGAAGTACAACACTGTTTGCTTACAATCCAGTAGTCTCGTGGAGATAATTGCTGTGGTTATAAAACCTGGTGTGTGTGTGTGTGTCTCTGTGAAACGCATGTGTGGCGTTTACCTAAGCTAAGTGGAGTCCTGACAGATCCTGTGTTTACAACTTACATAACACCTCACGACTGCGGTCGACGTCCTGACGACATGTTGTTGTAAGCGTGAGTGTGCGTGACCCGTCCGCGTGTGTGTGCGTGCGTCTCCTTGCCGAGAGGACCTCGTTTGTATCTCGTCCTGTCACACAAACGCGTCCCAATATAGTCTGGAAAAAAAACCTGGACCGAGGGCCAACACGGCAAGCGGAGAAGTGTGGGAACAGTGAAAAGACGCACATTAAGAGGAAGGAGAACCTCTGCAAACACTTTCCCTTATCCTCCTCTTCCTCGGTAAAGCTGCGGGATAAGCGCTACCCCTTCATTATCCATAGCAGAGTTGCAATTTCATTCCCCTTCGCTGGATATATTAAATAGAGAAAAGCTGTTTTTTGTGTTATTTAAGTGAGCCTCTGTGTACGGCAATAGTGTGATATTGTATTATACATCACTGATGTCTTTTGAAGTTGGCGATACATGTACTTTTGTTGTTTATTTAGATACAGTTTATGCAATATACTCAAGAGACTCATTCCAAAAATATAGTGTGTTGCCTCCTGGAGCAATTTGGAGGCCTTTTTACCATGTGATAAGAAAAAAGACACTTTTTAAGTACCAAGAATTTCAACAAAAAAAATCGTTATATTTGTGATTTCACTTCAGTGTCCAGAGCTAAGTCGGTGGATAAACATCTTACAACAACACTCCCTGTCAAACTGCAGCTGTCAACAGTACATTGTACTTTTCCCCATTTTGCAAGTTTTTTTTTCCTCATTTCAGACCGATCACGAAGAACTGTGAAGTCACATAAAGGAGATTTTCTGTGCAGCCACAATACAGCGATGGTTAAGAGAAGAAAATGTCTTTATTAGTGTAAAAAAAAAAAAACCCAAAAAAACAAAACTGCACATCCCGGGTAGTCGGAGAACAAGGCTTCGCTCTGATGTTCAACAATCATACAGTGAGGAATCCATCACAGAAGAAGAGAGATTTCTATTTCTCCCTTTATTCTCATCCTGTCAACACTGATAGAGAAACCGCTCACTCTTGTGCCTGAAACTTGCCCCACCCAGACGGCGTTAACTATTTGCACATTTCTGTGCTTTCCCAACTCGCACAAACATCCACATTTACCGTGCATGAATGTGCTGATAACGATTATTCCCACAAAGCCGTCATCCAGTCCAACTCCAGGCGATGTATCACCCAGTTTATCCACTGAGCACATGAGGAAAAAACATGAGCACGAGCACTTTAGTTATGTGTTGTGGTTGTTCCCATAGAGACGGAGCTGTAATCGATTACAGCGGCGTGATGCTGCGTGTCGTCGTACCAGCGAGTCTCCTCGTTCCGACCAAGCGAGAGTGTGTGCGGAGGGTCACCTTCATTAACGGGCAGCATCCCTCCTCTTCCTCCTCTTCCTCCTCCTCCTGTCCCTGCCCCAGGTCTCCAGGGCTGCAGACGCTTCCAGTCGTCTGCGGTCGACTACAGCAGCATGCTGCTGGAGGCCGACAGCCAGCGCCTCTACGTGGGCGCCCGGGGGGCCGCGTTCGCTCTCGACGCCTCTGACATCTCAGCCGACTCCGCTCTCACCGTGAGTTTTCTTCTTCTTCTTCTTCTTCTTCTTCTTCTTCTTGTTTGTTTGTTTCTGCAGCAGAGCGTGTTGTGCTCCTCAGCTGCCGTAGCTTTGTCTCTCCGCCACGGCCTCATTTGCATTCCACGATTTTCAGGCAACTGTATATCATTTTGAGGCAAAACAATTTATTCCCCTGTGTGTGTGTGTGTGTGTGTGTGTGTGTGTGTGTGTGTGTGTGTGTGTGTGTGTGTGTGTGTGTGTGTGTGTGTGTGTGTGTGTAGACACAATGTCTTAGAGTTGCACCACAGGAAGATCTTGCTGCATAAACTTACATATTAATAAGAAAAAAGAAACAAAGTTGTGTATCTTCTCACTGTAGGTCTAATAAAGACACAGAATACGCATTCATCATCTGCATACCGCGGTATGTTGATGCGGAGGCACTTTCTAATTAATGCATTGATTAGCATACTATCCATCTCAACACAGAGACGGCGGTTCCTCCATATTTAAGTCCAACTTCCCAAACTTGCAAATTCGACTCGTTTGTAGTTCGGTCCACTTCTCTCTGTGCTACAGTCTACGATAAGTTGGAGGAAGATGATACGTGAATTTATAATGACTGTCCCAACACAGGGAGGTGAATTCAGTGAATTGTTTTGCCTTCGATACAGCAGGTTAACAAACTTTTAATTGCGATCTTTTTGGAACTTTGTCAGAACTTTTCAGTTCTCGCCAATATCAGTTTTTAGTTTGCAAGATTGAATATGCTGCTTCACACATGTTGTGCATGTTGCATGTCAAGGTGCCTAATGCTACTAGTGTTGATACATCAGCGATGTATTGGCGATACAGAACTGTCCAACTTTCTCCCTCCTTCTCTCTCTCGCATTGTGTGGTGTGTGTTAGATCGAGTGGGAGGCCTCCTCCGAGCAAAAACGTCAGTGTCTGCTCAAGGGAAAAGACAATAAGGTAGGCATCGAGTTATTCTTTCTCCCTCAGTCCTCTCTTTCTTTTCATCTCTTTGTGCGTGGCCCTCTCCTATGTATTGATATGCATAACATCTTTTCTGCCTTTTCATTTTTTTTGTCTTTCAGACGGAGTGTTTTAATCACATCCGCTTCCTCCAGAGGTTCAACTCCACTCATCTCTACATGTGTGGGACCCACGCCTTCAGTCCGCTCTGTGCATACATCGTATGTCAACGTGCAGCTGCTCTCATTCGATGTCTAGCGTTACATTTTTTATCTATCGATGTGGGGAAGAAAGTGATTCTCTTTATGTCGGCATTTTCTTTTTTTCACGGATTCTTCTTGTGGTTCTCTGATGAAACTGAGTGTTTTGTTCAATACAGGAGGAAGGGAGTTTTGTGATGTCTCGGCCTGAGGAGGGCAAGGACAGATGTCCCTACGGGCCTGCGACCGGCTACACCGCCCTCATCATCGGTGAGCCCCGCATCGCTTTTACTGTCACTTGAGTTGGACTGAAAATCCTCAAAGTCCTAAGAATCCTCTCCCTCCAGACCAGCAGATATACGCGGCCTCCCAGTACGAGTTCAGGAGCTTTCCAGACATCCGCCGCATCTCTCCGTCTCCCACGCTGAAGACCGAGGACGCCCCGACGCGCTGGCTCAACGGTGAGCTCACCTCCCGGCATCGAACCGGCCCGTGTGTTTCAGACTGATAGTGCCAGGTTTAATCCCAGAGCTTTGGAGTATCTAATCTGCTGTAGCAACACTATTAACCAGCGCCGGGCCGATCAATAATGCATTAGTTACCGATGGCTTCACTGATTCTCAAAACCGTACAACTCGCACTAATACTTTACTGGAATAACTATTTTTCAGCCTACTTTTTACTTGCTTACTCCTTTACATTTTCACACGATTATCTGTACTTTCTGCTCCTTCCATTTATAAATGTAAGGCGTAAAATAACAATGCTTAAAGGCAACTAGTCATCGTATCTTCCTCACCATTAGCCCACGCTTTGGTCCTTAACGGCATTGTTTTCCTTTTGTTAATTCTACTTTTATACTTGAAGTAGTGTAGAAACCAGCACAGAGCTTCAGTTGATACTATTTCTAAACCCTAGTATCTGTACTTCTACTTGAGTAGTAAATGTGGATACTCTTGACACCACTGGCTGTTTTGCAGACTCCAGCAAACTTGCGTTAGCACTGTTAGCGTTGCCTCACTACTCTACTCTATTATGAACAACTGCATCTGTTTCACTTTCTTGCCGTGCTGTGTTTAGCCGAAGAAACACCTGAGGCAGACGAGTTAGATTATTACATGAACCCTCAGGGAGACCCACAGTTTCGGGGTGTCTAATGCTCTTGTCAGCTCCTAAATGAGACTCCGCATCGGTTCTAAACGACCTTGTTTATTCATTCATCAAGGAGTGGAGAGAGAGAGAGAGAGCGCTATAAGTCAATGTATGTTGGTATTCGTCTCCCTCCACACACACAGAGGCAGAGTTTGTGGCTTCGGCTCTGGTGAGGGAGAGCGTGGCCAGCAGCTCCGGCGACGACGACAAGATCTACTTCTTCTTCACCGAGAGGAACCCGGAGCAGACGAGCTCTCTCAGCCACAGCAGGGTGGCCCGGGTGGCCCGGGTTTGCAAAGTGAGTGCGGCTGGAAAAGAGGTTTAAACAAAAAAGAGAAGAAAAGAAGAAGATAAAGGATGTTGTTTGCAACCGGGAGCGAAACCTTGCATCAGACCGACCGAGCCTCAGAGAAGTTCAGCTCGATGACAGGAGAGATGGCGACGAGAGGCGGGGCAGGTTAGGCAATGCATTTGTAACGAGGCCCCAGTGTGATTAGAGGAGCGGCCTGTGTAGCTGCTACAGGGTCCAGAGTGAGAGATATGGATTAGACAGACTGTTTAGCATCCTCTTGCTGCCTTACATGTAAATAGTCTTCTTTGCTGCTCCCCAGGAATGGGTTAAGAACATGGAGAGTGAGTTGTGCATTGTAATAACCTCGTTGTTTCCCGTGGCGCCCCGAAATGAAATCGGCTCGCAAGTTCTCTCCTTGAAAGCTTGTCGGCGTATTTGTTTTGTTTTCTTTTTTCATCTTAATAGAAATGCCTTGCGGCGGCTCGTGTGACATTTGCAATTTTCTGCCGGCTGAATACATTTAAAAGTTTAGGCCCGGAGAACAAAACGATGGCGGTTCTCAGGACTTCCAGGGGAAGCCGAGGCCTCGAGTCAAAGTTTTGGGAGGCTGTCAAGACACTTTGAACCTTGAGGTGCGCAGCAATCTGCTGAGCAGCCCAGACACATTCACACAGGGTCCTGCGCGGTGGGAAATTATGTGAAGCCAGGACCTTATTGAATGGATTGTTGTTGCTTTCCTTTGCCATATGTTGCACTCTTTAGGAGATTCACCCCCTCCTACACACACACACACACACACATGCACACACACACTCCCATGAGGTGAGTGTTGTCATTTATCCAGGCCTTACCTCATATGACCCTCTCCTCCTCCTCCTCCTCTTCTTCCTGTTTCCCCTTCCTCCTCCACCTCTCCTCCCTCAGGGGGACAGAGGAGGACGCTTGACCCTCCAGAAACGCTGGACGTCCTTCCTCAAAGCCAGGCTGATATGTTCCCTGCCCGAGTACGACTTCCACTTCAACATGCTGCGCAGCGTGTTCGTCATGGCCGGCCGCGCGCCCCAGGACACGCTGTTCTACGGCGTCTTCGGCCTGGAGTGGTGAGTGTCTGTGGCGTGTCGACATCTCCGGGTCTGACGGGGACTTTGAGGATGCGAATGCAAATGAGCCGGGGCGAAGATGAAAGGGGCGGCAATCGATACATCGAGAGAGTCAAAGACGACAGGAGGGGGACAAGATGAAAGTGGAGGGGGGGGGGGGGGCGAGACAAATGGAGAACTTTTTTTAATTCAGAGGGTGTGAAAGTTGGGTGGCGGAGTTTGGCAGCAGTTTGGAGGAGAGAATATAGATTAAGAATGCAAATTTGGGGAGGCTTTCTAATACAGCAAAGACTTGGGAACTGGTTTCCAGAATTGCACTACGACCCCGATTTTACTGGTTTCCAACACCAGGCTTTGAGTATTTTGAGGACCCGCAGCTTCCTGACAAAGTTTAAATATCATCTGCTGATGAAATAATACAAAAAAAAGGAGCTATTGTCTTTGCAGTGTGAATTCACTCATGCCAGGGATGCTCCTTCTGAAAAGTGGGCGTGAAGCTGCGGCCTCAGTTCCCACTACGCCTCTCCTCTCCGTGTTCTCTGCATCTCCTCTCAGAGAGGACTTCCAGTCCGTAGTGTGTGACAGGTCCCACGCTGCCCCTCCTCCCATGTTTCTCTCTTCATTTTCTCTCCATCTTCTCAGCCGGGGGAGAGCTACTGATCCACTGTGCTTCTGCAGCTGTCCCCATGGCAACCCCAGGTTTACTGCTGTTATTGTTCCCAGCCCGAGCTCTGGTCTTTTTCTCACTCTCTCAATGTGCTTGTGTGTGTGTGCGCGTGTGTGTGTGTGTGTGTGACTTCAGGAAAAATTTCAAGGCATCTGCGGTGTGTCGATTCTCTCTGTCTGAAGTCCAAGAGGCCTTTCAAGGACCCTACATGGAGAACCAGGACTCCGGTTCTAAGTGGAAGGAATACACTGGAAAGATCCCTGACCCGCGACCTGGAACGGTAAACTACTCAGGCACACGCACACACATACATGCCTAGCAGCCCTTTCACTTACTTAACCAGAAAAAAAAACTCTCCAAGGACTGCCACAAGAGGAAGCAGAGGAAGAGATGGAGGGAATACGATAGAGAGAGCTTGAGTGGCAGCTTCAAAGACGAGGCTCATACCACAACCGGCTTATGTCACTGAAACCCATTTCCATGGTGATTAACTCCAGCCCGTAGCTTTGGCGACAATGGCTTAGTGTGGCAGCTCGGGCCGCGCCTTCGTTAGCCGGAGCAGACGTTATCCACTGCAGTGTCACTTCCACACTTTGTGGGACTTAAAATTTTAACATTGCTGTTAAATGAGAGGGAGAAACGGTCAAGCGTTTTAACTTGGGAGCGTGA
Organism: Karalla daura; assembly: GCA_029224185.1. Lineage (NCBI taxonomy): Eukaryota > Metazoa > Chordata > Actinopteri > Chaetodontiformes > Leiognathidae > Karalla > Karalla daura. The sequence goes on along the minus strand of CM055200.1, from coordinate 16,106,467 downwards.
AAGCCTCTTAGAGGCGCCCAGCTGGAGTCGTTTGAAAAGGACAAAGCGAGCAGGGGGAAGATGTTTCCTTACTCAGGTGCACAGAGGACTCAAGTTGCCTGCATGTCAGCACAGGCAGGCTGCTGAACACACACACACACACACACACTCACCATCGTCCAAATGAAAAAGACTCCTCATTTTCTGCGCACACAATCTTCCACAGGCTTCGTGTTTTCTTCTTGATCCCTTAATTTTCCCCCCACAGACCATCTCACTAAGCCCGACATCCTCTCTGCCTCTCGCTATCCTTCTCTTGTTTACAGAGAACGAGGACATCTCTCCCTTCCCTGTTACCCGCTCCTCAACATCCCTCCCTCTCACCGCTCTCTTTCACTTCTTTCTCCCGCAGTGCATCACCAACGCTCTGAGGGCCAGGAACATAAACGTGTCCACCTCGCTGCCGGACGACGTGCTGAACTTTGTGAGAAGGCACCCGCTCATGTCCCTTCAGGTCCAGCCCGCGGATCGACGGCCTCTTCTGTTCAGGCGGACCACAGACTACACACACATGGCCGTGCAAATGGTCCAAGGCTTGGACGGACAAGAGTACCACGTCTTATACATGGGCACAGGTGTGTGTCACTCCGTGTCGGTTATTATTTAGCAATCTGTGAAAGATGTAGGTGGAGATGTAATGTCTCTGCTCTTGCTATGGTTCTTATCATGAGAAACTGTTGAGTTGAGTGAAAAAATGAAAAACAACCCTCGAGAATCTTACAGGCGCTAACTAGCTAGATGTGCTCGGGCTAGCTACCACAAATGTTAGTTTCATATTCATTCATTTGATTATTGTCCTGGTCACAAAAATGCTAACTCATGCATGAGTTGGTCTCATGGTTATTAGGTTTGTATGTATGTTAGGTTGTTTTGGTGTCTTAGCTTTTGTACTTAGCGTTTCGCCTCCTCTACTGAATTAAATCCAACCTTCTTGTACTCTCAGTTCTCAAATAAAGCAGGGAATTCATTCTTATCCAAAGTTATCACTGTACATTTCTACAGCGGCTTCCCATTTGTAAGCTTATTTTATACACAAAGAACCGCACCGTCATGCAGGTGCATGAGTGTGCATGACACAGCAAATGTAAGCAAGTTTGCCAATGCACAACATTGTTTGCTAAAGAAACTTTGCATGCATCTTCCTGAATGCAGCAGATAGTGTTTCCTCCCACGCACAGCATGTGGTAACTACAGTGAGGGGATAAAAGCAAAGAAGCTGAGTTGTAAGCGCGTTGCAGGATGATTATAATGCGTATTAGAACAACTCGGCACAGTGGCTGTGGCTGTAAAGGCAGCAAAACAATCTAGAGCACAACAGCGATGTGTTTGGCAAACAGGTGCAGCCTGTGTGTAGGCACGCTCCTTTGATTCCAGCGTTCCCATCCTTTTTGTGTCTCACTCAGATGAAGGCTGGTTACATAAAGCCGTAGAGGTCGAGGGTCAGCTGCACATTATAGAGGAGCTTCAAGTCTTTGAGGAGCAGCAGCCTATAAACAATGTCCTGCTATCGGAAAAACAGGTAGTGTGTCCAACCATCACACACACACACACACACACACACACACACACACACACACACACATATAATCTCCATCCTACGTTTATCTAAATATTCTCTCCCCGCCAGATGAGTGTGTACGTGAGCTCTCCATCAGGCGTGGTGCAGCTTCCCTTCTCCAACTGTCGCAGATATGCTTCCTGCTACGACTGCATCTTTGCCAGAGACCCTCACTGTGCCTGGAACGGAGCCCAGTGTGTGGACGTAATGGCACATGCAGATAGGTGGGTGGCGAGAGGGCGTGCATCTGTTTGAGTGTGTGCGTCACAGTGTGCAATTGGTTCGAGTGCTGCAGGTGCAAGTTTTGTGTGTGTGTGTGTGTGTGTGTGTTTGGTTTGACTCAGTTGAAGCATGTCAGTGCCCTGTCACAGTGTTGCGTAATCAGAGCCCTGGCAGAAACCTGATGCAGGCTGTGATAGTAAACAGTGCGTGCGGGTGTGCACTTGAGGTGCACTGATTAATCCGGACCCTTTCGCTTACTCAGTAGAAAGCAGCTATTATGCCACCAACTGATACGAGATACGAAGACAAAGAGGAAAGAGATCTCGTAAATGCACTGGGAATTCTTGGTATTTCCATGTTACAGTAAGTGAGCGATTAATCTTTGCACCCGTACGCTTTTGTTTTCTCCCTCGACACAGATCCGCTCTAACGCAAGATATCGAGCGTGGCAACAGGGGATGTGAGAACACACAAGACGGTAGGCACAGACCTCTCGTTAGGCAAAGTGAATGATGAAAGGAGTGATTGAATGTTTGGAAGGACCGGGAAGATGCATAGTTGTCATCGGATGGCGCGAAGGCCTCTTTGAAGGTTGATTATGCACACTGCGTTGGCAAAGTCCTCTCCTCCCTTCTTTAATCACTTTTTTTTTGCCATCTCTGGAGAGATAACTGTTTGATATTCAAGGCAGGCAAATGCCTTCCCTCACTTCACAATTTCAGTCTGATAAAATGTAGCATCTCCTTACACCCCGCTGTTCTCTGGACGTACAAGGTGATGGGATGATAGGAATTAAAATACTCTCAATTGGAGTTAATGCCTCAATAGCTCTGGACAGCCTTGGATAATTTTACTTTTTACAGCTTCTTTTCCATTCAACTTTAGCTGTTCGACATGACATTCATCACACTTTTAGTTTTTTATTTCATCTCAAACCTTAACAAAACAGTGAAAGAAGTGATGATAAAAAATGACTATAATTTGACCAAATTATACAACGCAGTAAAGCAAGAAGAAACCCCAATATCTCTCTCTTTTCATGCTCAAACACTAATTGTCTCTCTGTATCTGTTTTGCCAATAGGCATGAATCTATTCTATCTCTTTTGAATCTATTTTCTCATTCGCTCCATCTTCTATTACATCATCCTTGCACATTTTCAGATGCCTTGTGCACACGGAGTGGCTGACTCTGTCATCTCGTGTGTTTCAGACGTGGCCGTGCGGAGCCGCAGCGTGCGCGTGGGCGACGACGTGCTGCTGCAGTGCGAGCTCAGCTCCAACCTGGCGGCGCCGCTCTGGACGCTGGACGGCGGCGAGCTGCAGGGCTACGGCCTCAGCTCCGGCTTCAGGACCGGCACGGACGGCCTGCTGATCATCGAGGCCAGGCAGGACCAGAGCGGCCTGTACACCTGCCACGCCGTGGAGAACGCCGTCCGGGTCGCCGTGGTTACCTACAACGTCACCGTGTGCCCGGACCTGCCCCCGCCTCCGCCCGTGGAGCCCACCGAGGCGCGGCTGTACGCCACCCCGCCGCCGCCCAGCCCCCACCCCGCTACGGAGAGGCCCCTGCCCCCCCCCATGGCCCCTCTCCTCCCCCGCTCGGAGCTGCTCTCCCCCAGGAACATGGAGGCCATGTACCTGTCCCTCATCACCATCCTGGGAGGCCTGTGCGTGGTCCTCACCGTGGTCCTGGTCTACGTGGGCTTCTGCCTGCGCGTGGGCAACAGGGGCAAGTACTCGCTGCGGGCCGCCGCCGCCGCCTACCCGGGCAACAAGCGGAGCAACAAGAGCAGGAAGCAGAGCAGAAGCTCCGCCCACATGGAGCTGAAGACCATCTCCAGCCACTGCAACGGCAACGGCGTCTGCAACGGGGCGTCCAAGCCGCACGCCAACGGCGGCCCGGACGGAGGGTTCCTCCAGATCGTCCCGGGCGAGGGTCACACGTCGGCCCCTCCCCCGGCCCCCCCGCTCCCGCCCACGCCGCAGCTGCCCTCGCCGGAGTGCGACTTCGCCAACGGGCTGACGGCCACGCTGCCCAGCGTGCTGCGCAGGATGAACGGCAACAGCTACGTGCTGCTGCGGCAGAGCGACTCGGAGAGCGCCTCGCCGCTCTGCTACTCCTTCGCCGATGAGCTCAACAAGATCCTGGAGAAGAGGAAACACACGTTGCTGCTGCCCAGGCCGGACGAGAGCTCGGTGTAGAGCGCCACAGCTCCCCCTGTGGCGGGAGGACTGCCGCGCTCCTGGCACCTGGTGCTGAAGGTGAAAGTGCCTCGTCTCTGAGAGTCTCGCCTGCATTGTTTGACGTCCCCGTCCCCCCACACACTGACACATTCCCGCTTTCTGAACCTCTGTCGAACGTTAATTCCTAAATTTCCCTGAGAATGGATAAAAAAAATTGCCAGCGAAGGACTAACTGCGCGATCTACCTCATACTCGACACTGCCCAGAAGGATCCCGGAGGAGTCGAGCCTCGTGGGAATATAAATACGTGTGAAGACTCGAGCTGCGTGGCCACGGCCGCACTTGGCTGGATTTCAAGCGGAGGGCAGCTAGCCAAAGTTTGTTTGCGCTGACAAGTGCACAGATGGCCTATGCATTTTTAAAACATGACATTCACTCATGGTGAACGCAGAGGAGGTGGGGGGGGGGCAGACGAGGCGAGGGAGGGGGGGGGTCTGGCATGTGGTTTGATAACTTATAACACAGATTTAACCAACTGCAATAACCAACGAGACAACACTTCACCCCAACTGTCTGTAATGGAGAACTATGGTGAACTAATCACTATTTAATCTCACTATTAACCAACAAAGAATTGATTAATTCCTCACATCTTATTCACATCATTCACAAGAGACGTAATAGTCTTAAAATAATAATTATTTAATGAGATCTAATTATCCCAATATTTATTTGTGTATGTGGTGTTAAAATGACTCGATGACTGACTGCCACAGTTAACGGCGTGTCTGCGGTTCTGTAGCACGCAGGTAAATGTTGAATCACTATTAGAATACGTTTAGCATTACTGCTCCTGGAGCCATAAGTTACTGCTGCAGCTGCAGCTTATGAGCTGTTATAAATGTTTAAAACTCCTCACAAAACAGGCCGTTAAACCCAAATATTTATCAACGGTGTAGAGGTTAAAAACGACACATAAAACACACAAGATGTTGAAGACGGAACGAGAAAACACGATACGATTAAGTAGTGATTATTTCACCATGTGTTAATAAACTATTTGAAGAAAATACGACAGTATTATTGATCTGGACGCACTTTAGATAACCAGTTTTGAAACGCTTTGGGGGAGTTAATGGATGCTTTGTACGGGCTTTGACTGTGCAACCTGCGAGGACTCCGAGGCAGCCGTGCCCGCCGGACTTTGTTCGACACGAGTGGATTACGGAGGAAATCAGCTGAACCCGATTCCACCGCAGACGCCGTTGGCCCCCGAAAGCATCCTGGGTAAATCACGTTAGCGACACGTCTCCCGCGCCGGCACTTTGCCAGGCGAGCACTTTACAGGAGCGCATGACAGGGTTACACAGGGTGGTCCCAACTTTATGTCGCAGTTTACTCACATTTCATCTTGTTTAGATGCCAGCGGCAGCAACAGGACGCCGGGTTGTTTGTAATTTGCGGAAAAGGCCCCCCCGGATGGAAACATCTGCTGCGGGATAAAGTGGATTACGTCAGGCGAATTACCAGAGAGACGTAGTTTTATTCTGCTCTACGAGAGCGGGGCGGCCGGGGCCTCGCTTCGACATTTCGCCGGTTAGCACAACTTTATCTGGTAGACTGGTGAGGTCATTGTCAGACAGGGCCGCGGTTTATTTTCCTTATCAGTCTCCTCTGGCTGCAGCTCTGCTGTCAGAGGGCAGCGTTAATTAGACGGCCGTCTTATGACAAGTCTGACCTTACTGCGGCAGGGAGGAGAGAGAGAGAGAAAGGCAGAGAGCGGCTGGAAACCTCCCCAGAGGTTCGGAGCAGGAGCCTCTCTCCTCCCAAGCTCCCAATTATTTCCCCCACACCCCTCAGGCCCAGGCCGGACTTCGCTGTGTTGCTACTGTAGCTCTGCAGCAGAACCTGTCAGGTGTACGCCGTATGCAAATGGACACACGCGAGCAGCTCACACGCCTCCGGAGCGGCTGGGGCTCGCGTCACGGAGCATTTGATTGAGTGTAACAGGGCTGTGATGTCAGGGGTGGGGGGGGGGGGGCTAGCGTACGTGCTGCGGCGCTCCGCCTGAAGAGCTAAGCTTTCCAGTCAGTGGCGCTGATCAAAGGCATGAAAGGAGAAGGCTGTAGCTGCACACTTCACACATTAAAAGCTTTCGTTAAAGCCCTCTGACCTCATTTCAAAGCAATAGACAAGGTGAACACGGTAGACAGCTTTTTTTTAATTATTATTATTCTTATTTGGAAAGTTTTCATCCCTCCAAAAACACCTTAAGTCGATGCCGCTCACATGTAAATGCTTCGGGACACCTGGAGTCGACTGTGAGGCACAGTGGAGACGTGTTGCGGCCTCTTGCTGTCAGTGGTGTCACAAGTGTCCACATTTATTACTCAAGTGGAAGTATAGATACTCCACTTGGTTTAGAAATTCTTCTGTAGAAGGCTAAGTGTCTACTGGAGCTTTTTACTGAAGCTAGTGCACTGGTGGCTAAACTACTTAAACTATAAAAGTGAAAGTAATGAAAGGAAAAAAATGCAATTAAGGACCAAAGAGTAGCCTATAGTGCTCACACACACACACACATATATATATATGTAGAGGGAGAGACAGTGCACATATACATAGATGCACATATGGACCACATATGTGTACTACGGACCATTAACTAGTGTTTCATGGAGCTGAATGTGATGTCTAGTTGCCTATAAGTATTGTAATGGTGTAAAGCATGTTATCAATAGCCTTTATTGATAAGTCATTAATCAAAAAACAAGTTAGAAACACACAAACACATGCATCTACTTTACTTCCACTTACATTCAGAAATGGGAGGAGTAGAAAGTACGGATAATTGCGTGACAATCTAAAGGAGGAGTAGAAAGGAGTAGAAGTAAACGAGTAGAAGTAAAAAGTAGAAATTTCTACTTCAGTAAGGTAACAAAGTATTTGTACCCTGTTACTCGACACCTCTGCTTACTGTATGACTGAACGTTTCTCCCTCCCTCTCTCTCTCTCTCTCTTCTGTTTGCAGGTCTGATGAGCATCTGGTCAGTTTGAATTCCTCTTAATTTCCTTCCCGGGGATCGCCATCTCCCCACCGGAGCCCGATGGACGGCTGCAAAGATGTCCTTTTAATGAGCAGTGAAATTAACCCCCCCCCCCCCATCATTAGTGGACACTAGTGGCACTGGAGGAGAGAGAGAGAGAGAGAGGGAGAGAGGCTGGGAGAGGCCGACAGCATTTACACCTACAGCTCTGCTTCTCTACGGCTGGAATGACACTTGTTGTCTCCGGCATCTCACTGAGCGGCGTTTGTTCCCCGCACACAGAGGCTCTTTGTGCGCCCGGATCGTCCTTGTCTCCGTTTGCTGCAAACTTGTTAGACCAAACTCGACGCGTAGAACAACCTTTCTCTCACACTTTGCTGCATGAATTATTCCTAAACTGGTGTTATTTTCTCTACGTCAAGGTAACGGACAAGGATAACTCGTCTTAATATAAATGAAAAGTGCCAAGGTTGATGTCTAAAAAGTGCTTTGTGAGCCTATTTTACTTCAAAACCATAAGAGGTGGGTTATATATATATATAAATATAAAAAAAAGAAGGATATTTATTTTGTAATTTTGTATATCGTGTTTGGGATTTTCTTTTGTTTTGCTTTTGTCTAAGCCCTTGTGAGACAACGTCCTGACAAAACGGGGAATCACAAGCTTGTCTGTGTCGCACAACAATACGATAAGTAGGAGCATGGTAGCCGGACGCATGCAGAGGCTGCACCCTCGCCACAGGTTTAACCGTTTATGACCTCTGGATGGGAGGAAGAATACACCGATCTATCTATTTGCTTATTAATAAGGGATCATTCAGCTTTTCCGTCTCTGTGATGCCAACGTGTGAGTTCTGATCTCTAATTGCATGCCGCACCAGGCTTTGTGCACACGGCGAGCCGATCATTTGTACCGAGCTAACGCGAGGAGTAACGGGGCAGCGGGTTTCTTCACATTTCAGTCGCAACGAGCAAATAAAACTTTGTACTTCTAGCACTTCTTGCGTCTCCTCGTCATTGCTTGGTCTACCTGACGGAGACAGATAGACGACGGCTGCGTTTTGCATATGAGGAGAAGCTGAGTGGAGGAGGAGGAGGAGGAGGAGGCGTAGGCAGCGTTCCTGACTTCCTGCCACACAGCCCGGGGCTGTAAAAGATTACAAAAACCACAGTGGTGCAGAAAATGTTGCTGGGAGGTGGATGAACTGGTTCAGATCCAACTTGGGAGGCGGGGGGGGGGGGGGTTGTATGTGTGAGGACAGTGTGGTTGTCCAGCACATGTCCTGCTCTGGACAGACTCTTAACCTTCTCTCGGGTTCGCTGACAAACTGCTGGTATGTTCCCGGCAGCACGACAAAAAGCCTCATAAATAGGACAGGCGTGTCATGCACACGCAGGCAGACGGCCAAAGGGTGCGTTCAGTGCCAGGGACCTGCCGCGCACACACCTTGACATGTGATTAACAAACCCACTCTGTGCTGACGTTTTGTGTTTTTTTTTTCCTGTTTAATCAGGGTCAAGAAAACATCGCTCTGTCTCTCATAATACCTTTCAGGCACAAGTGATTATATAAGAGATATGTTTATTAGGAAATATTTAGCATGAGAATAGGTAGGGTTTTTTTTTACAGATCAAACAGACAGACTGGTACAATAGGCTGCATGGAGATGAATCATAATGCGGACTTTTCCTCCTAATTCATTAAGTGTAATGACTCAACAACTTCTGCATATATTAATCTGGCTGGCTGCATGGTGTTTACCCCTAATGACATTACATTGCCAATTAGAGAGCTAATGCTAATGCACATGTGGGCATTTTGTTATGCACAAGCCACGGTGATTAGACAACAAAGAATTCCAATTCGTTAATGCCCTGAATTGATGCATCTCTGGCCAAGATGTCAAGACGTGCTTTTAAGGTTCAGTTATTTACATTACATTGTGAATACGTCTAGACAAATGTAAATGCATCTGGCAAATGCGTCTAACATGCCAGTCGAGTCATCCAAAAAGATAATAAATGTACGAAACCTTAAAAGCTACGATTGTCGTTATATAAGAGGCAGGTTGTGGACGGTGGGAAACAGGCAAAATCGTTAAATGACTGTACAATGTTCACACCCTGCTTTTCATCGGCCTGTGCTATTTTTAAAAGGGCTGCATGACAGAAATAACCCACCAGGTGACTTAATCAGAGATTAAAACATCAGCTCTATTCCTGGACTAGATTTACATCTCAGAGAAAAGATGATTTCAACGGATCTTTTTTTTTGCTCCCTCCTGTGTGAAGAGGTAGATAAATATCGTCCCAGGGGAGACGGATGAAAGGGCTTTCAGCTTCAGATTATAATAAAGAAAATAATAGATTTCAGCTCGCGGACATCAATCATATATCAAGGTAACCTTTGTTGAGACGGAGTAGAAAGTGTCAAGAGGTGCAGGAATCACGTCGGTGTGGCTGACGGTTTCCTTTTTGTTCCCGCTCGCTCTATTATCTCCGCTTCGCTTTGTCTCGTGTTTATCTGTTGATCCGGATTCTCATTTAGACTCGAGCGGCTGTTTCGTAAACAACGAGAATTAAAAGGCCGCACCTGCAAAAGCGTCTAGCCAAAGACGAGCGGAAGGTGTCACGTGGTGGAGATCAGAGACGAGGAGCTAATGTCACTCATTAAAACTGGGCCAAGGGGAGGAAGCTATTGTCGAGACCATCCACCCATTGTTGTGCAACCCTCTCTGCTGTGTAATGAGCACACTGCATAACAAAGATGTGACTAACGCTGAGCTTACTCAAAAGTTGTGATGTTTACAGTTCCTGGTCAGACCGAGAGTCTTTCTGTGAGGATTGTTCTCCTTCAGTCCGTGTGGATGTTTCTTTCTCCGAGCTGGAGACTGTAAATCGCCCAGAGGTGTGAGACTGAATGGTGCGTGTGCCCTGAGATCAACTAGAGTCCTGCACAGGTTGTACTCCCTATTCCCTATGTAAAGGCTGCAACACTACTACAGTGGGTGAGATCGTAGATGGATGTCAGAGAAAAGGTTGAAAATGAACCTTTGGGTTTCACACAGGTTCATTTTCAACCTTTTCTCTGCTCTCATCCACTCATCCAACCTCCTTCAGCCGCTGTGATACTGCCAGACAGGCAGTTGTTTGATATCTAGTTTTGACAGTCCAGGAGGAAGCAGAGCCTCGATATACTGCATAAGGTATTTGACAGTGAACAGACACGGAGTTGTTTGTAAAGCTCACACTGATTCACTGTTGCGGTTTGGATCCAAAAGAAAAAACCAAACAAACAAGTAGGACAAAAGTAAAAAGCTGCGTCCATTCAGTCTTTGTGTCTATAGACTTCATGGAGACACTGATGGCGTTCTCTATTGGCACGGTGCGTGCGACATAATGCTGCGCATAAGCTCGCTCGTGATGTCGTTTCCACTCTGAGATGCTTTTGTGCTCGTCGCCATCATGGAAATCCTGTCAATTGAACTGTGTCACTCGGCACTTTTCTTCTCCAAAACAAACAGATACTGTTGCTGGTTCATGCAAACAAGCAGCTTCTCTGCCTCCTCCCAGACCGGTTAGACGCCAGAGGAGCCACGCGTCTCTGCCGTCACACACACACACACACACACACACACACACACACACACACACACACACACACACTCATATCAATCAGCTCTTTTATCTGCTTCCTCCACTCCTCCCAACCAGACTTGCTGTCTGTCTGTCACGCTTTCTTTAGTCATGACACATGACTGTCAAAGTCAGACAGGTTGGTATCTACAGTAAAAGAAAGAAAAAACCCACCTGCATGAAAGTATCAGTTAATTGTGGGAGATTCAAACAATTCCTGCATTAGCAAAATGACTTTTAGAGCTTAGTGGATAGTGCTCAGTCCGCTCTATCCGCACCCCCGCTCTAAGCTTTTGTTATGGATGGCGAAGCAGCTACCTTTTGTATCTGGCCAACAAATTTAATCCAATGGCGTCTTTTTTCAGAGTGAATTAATGACCAGATGTTTTGTGGTTTTCTGAGGACACGGTAGGAGAGAGAGGAAGTAAATCGAGAAGGAAATTAGAGTTGTACAACTTGCGGGGCCAAGGGACACACCCAGTTGGCTGTGGTGCAGTGACACATCACCTGGACGCTCACACACACACACACACACACACACACACACTGAAGTCCTCACTTTAGATCCCAATGAATATTTCAAAAGTAGCTCCCTGGAGTTTAACTTGAAACTTCATGCAGAATGCCCCTGAAACTGGCTCCTGCATGTGATTTTCTCCCTCCCTTTTTTCGTTACATAACATTAAAGAGATTTTGAACAAACACAGACTGGCGCTTGGCTGTCCCCTCTGTGTGCAGATGTTAAGAAGATGCACACAGACCTTTGGGGCTGTTGACACAAAGATCCTGAAGGAGTAGGAGAAGAAGATAAAGTGTGCCTAGACCTGTGGACTTTGCTAATAAAAATGTCGGGTAAACGCCATATAATTGTACCTTCCCTTTGATGTTTGGCGCGCGCGCGCGCGCGCGCGCGCGTGTGTGTGTGTGTGTGTGTGTGTGTGTGTGTGTGTGTGTGTGTGTGTGTGTGTGTGTGTGTGTGTGTGTGGACTATGCTCTCACACCCTGACAGGTTTCATTCTTGCGTCCATGGCGCCACCCAGTGTCCCACCATCTGCAGGAGCTGCACTTCCGCTTCCCACCACTAGAGGTCGCGGACGCTTTGTTTATGGAACCTCGACGCTTTCCTCCATCAATACCAAGTTTCCTGCTCTCACGCATCTAATCATATTTTTCCTGTTCCTGAATCCAGCCAGCTGTGGAGATAATCTGCTTTAAGGGGAGATGTAAGTCATCTCATTGTGTTTCATATAGTTTGTGTGTAGCAGTATGAACTGTGAGGTTTTTTTTAGATCATAGGGACTATACATATAGAAGAAGAAGACCAGGTCTGAGTAACATCTGCGCAGACGGGGCAGGATTACATCTCTCAGTGTGATGAAAGGTGGATTGTAACACAGACAGGTCAAACTTCCCCTGTAACCTGTGTGGATAGCGGAAGCTTTGTATTTATTTACTTATTTTTACACGATTCGGGCCGTGGGAGATGAGCCAGAGTTGATTTTCTTTGATTGTCACACTCTCTTGGCCACATCTGCCTGCTGGTTGGCAGCGTGGGTGCCACACTGACCTTGACCTGGAAAACCTGGCATCAATCCCTCATGTCAGCGAGTGTCAAACCTGATGAATGTGTGACAGAACAGAAGTGGAGCTGAACTCCAGAGCTGACTGTGATCCCTGACCTCCATGTGCAAAGTGGTAATTCCCGCAGAAAAAAATGCAGCGGACACAGTGTTCTGAACCTATTTGGGTTAAATGTTATTTGGGTTTTATGTTTGTTCAAGTTTACAGGCAGTAAACAATCCCTCTCATTCATTCATTCATCCATTCATTATCTCTTCGTCATTACTTTGAGGTACAAAGCGGGGGTCTGCTGGAGCCCAGCAAACACAGGACAAAGGCTGGGAAAACACCCTGGACAGATCTCCAGTCCATTCACACACCATTCACTCTCACATTCACATTCAAGGTCAATTCAGAGTCCCCAACCTGCGACCTTCTTCCTGTGAGGCAATGTAAACAATCCCAGAGACGCTAAAATGCTATAAAGCTACTTTATTTGTCTTTTAGTGAAGAGCACCTCAAGTCACCAAAAACTACATCTAAATGAACTACAAATACCACTGCTGTAAGGCGCACTCACTTTACAATCATAACTATGAAAAGATGCTTTAAGTTGAACATTCAAAAAGTAAAATTACATGTGTATTATCACCCAAATATGATGTGTGATTAATTAAAACTGTTAATTATGACTGCTTTGAGACTTTATCATGGCAGCATGTGTCAATATTGGCTTCATATCTAATCTTAATCCACAAAATAAGTTGTCCACTAAATACATTAAAACAAAAAAATGTGTAAAACTGGACCTAAGCACATGACTGAAGTCCACTGAGGATTCATGTTTTTCTTTCGTAAGCTACAAAATGTTCCCTGTAGTCATTCGTGTCTCAGTCAGTACTAATACAACGTTACAGGGAGACGTCCTCTCGCTCAGAGAGGAGTGAGACCGTAAACCGGGGGACGCTGTGGCAGGTAAATTAATTTGCAATAAAGTTGAAGCTCATTTTGCAGCCCGGTGCCGCCTCCGTGTTGTCCCCCCTCACTAACGGGACGAGTGAGAGCGGCGGCTGCTTAACTGACCGGAAAGCTCTCCTGTTGAAGAGCAACCTGCCCTCCCTGCATAAATCCAGTCTCGCAGGCATGATATCAAATCTCTTCCAAATTGGTGTGAGCGTGGCACAAATGAATGAGACTAGACACACACACACACAGACACACACACACACACACACACACACACACACACACGCGCGTTGAATGTGTCACGGGGTCCCGGCTCTTGTTTCACCGAGTGTGAAACACAATCAACAGCAGGAAGGAAAGGCAATTTCAGGCTTCAGCAACGAGAACGCTTGTCTGTATTTCAGTGTCATTCTTGTTTAGGGTGGATGGAGCTGTCAGACACCGAGTGCGTGTGTGTGTGTGGATGCATGCATGTGTGTCTCATTTCTGCTGACTTAGACCATTTCCCACCACCCTCCATCATTTCATGTGTCATTTAAGGGAAGCTTGTGCACCCAGAGAAATTATTTCACCACAATTATCTTTGCTTGACGGCTGCTCTCACATAACACGGATAAGGGCAGAGCACAACATTTAGCCTTGTAACTTAATTAAGCACGTGTGTATTTAGTAAAATGAACGATGCAGTGAAACACTGCATTCAAAAAGAAAGTGCACATGGTGAAACTAAGGCACACAGGTTTCATTTATATATGGGACTGTTTGTCTGAACTTTAAATAGAGCAAAAGGAAAATAAATCATGAAATGTGTTGCCTTTCCCTCTGCTGTTTGGTCACGTGGAGGAGACGGAGAGCGCAGCCAAGGCAGGGTCACTTTTCATGGCTGTTTGTCAGAATAACTGTGGTAAATATCTTTCTGCTGCTCCGCGAGCCAAAGGAATAACAGGGGCGAGAGCTGGCAGCTCTGCAGCAGCTGCTAGTGTTACGGCTTTTCCACTAATTTTGGGGTTTTCTCTCTCGACTTTAAAGGGTTCCACTGTTCCCAGCTTCCACTGAACTGAACAGATGATCTGAGGCCACCCGATGCCTCCTCCCCAGACGGGGCTCCCCTGCGCTCCGCTCTCTCATTCCTCTATAACAAAGGCTTAATTGCTCACCTGGTGCAGGTGTGACACCTCAGCCACTCCTCCCTCGGAGCGGTCAATTAGTCCATCTGGCACAGCTGCGCCAGGTACCGGGCTCCCTCCACAGAGGGAAGATTTTCTGTCCCGATTCACTTCGGTAGCAGTTATTATCAATCTGTATGTGGACGTTTAATCAACAACGACGACAGGCAGCGTAAAACTCAATCGCCTGACGAAGGTGATGTGCAGTACGGTCAAGTGCTCCAGCAAATCAAATAATCGCTAAGACTTTGGTCCATGCATCAAAGTCACAGATCGCCCAGACTGCGTGCAGTGTGTTAGGTCTCTTCAAGGAGAAAGTGAGAGACTACACATGAATGTACAAGACGGTGGGTGCGTGAATGTCCTGTGTGAGCGAATGCGATAGGGTTAGCTTGGCAGTTAGCTGATTTAATGAGTGTATGTGTGTGTTTAACTGAGTTAGAGGATCCAGCTCCAATCCGGGATTAAAGCTCATCTCTCTGTGTTTATCTCCCGGTGGACTATCCGAGAGGCAACAGAGGGGTTTGACCCACTTAGACACACACACACACACACACACACACACACACACACACACACACACACACACACACAGTCAGACACACACACACACACACGCATGCATACAACACAGCAACACTGCACAAAATGGCATGCGTACAAATTCACAAACGCTGCAGCGTAATATAATGAAGAAATCTGTGTGGGTGTTATCACTTTGGTGATTGATTAATAGAAACAACAGTAGCAGGTGTCCAGTCAGCAGGGAACAATTAATGAGTCTGTGACTGTGACTGTGTGTGTATGTGTGTGTGTGTGTGTGAGAGAGAGAGAGAGAGAGAGAGAGAGAGAGAGTGAGAGAGAGAGAGAGAGAGGGAGAACCCACTTGTTACCTTCACCTGAGCGATCCGCATCCTGGTGAGATCTGCATTGCAGCAGAGGCTGCCTTTATCACCATCATCATCATCATCAATACCTGGTCCAATAAGCGATGATGCAGTTAGTGAACTGGCTAATGGCTACAAGCTCCATGCTTTGATTTCACATCCATTTATTTCACGGGCTAGCAGAAAGCCATTAAGTCTAATCACCGGGATCCGTTGGGGGAGATCGGCTAAATGTTAGAGGAAAGTCTGAGCCTGTGTCAACAGGGTCTGGATCTTCCTCCAGTCGTCACATTTTTGATGTGAATGTGCTCATTACAGGCGGTGAAAACGAAGGTCGGACAGTCTCGGGGGTTGGCATTAGTGTGATTCTTGAGTTTACAGCACTGGGGAGGCTTTTTCGTCTCTCTCCTCCTCTCTCCTGATGTGAGCTTTAATGATGTTACAGGTTCCAGTTTCTCATGAGCCTGAGGTCAGCTACAATATGAGTGTGCTCTTTTCACTCTGCCCCTTCCTCTCTCTCTCTCTCTCATTCTCTGAGTGAAATACAATGACGATGAAATGATGTAGTTGTCCGGAGAGGCCACTTGGAGCCTCCGCGTCCCAGGCACAACAAGAGGAAAACATTCGTGGAGTTCAGTGGAGGACACGGGAGGAGCCCGACTCGTTTCAGTCTCTCTTCCTTTGCACTGGAGAAATGAGAGGAAACATGAGCATTTCTGTACAGTTCAGGGGGCTGAATCCCAGTGACCATGAAATAATCCCTGAATTATTGAATGGCTGTTGTGTGATTGACATTAATTGACCTTAAATCTTCTGTGGCTTCATTCTCTTTTGAACCGCAAAGAGAAATAAATGACAAGGCTAAAACCTCTCCTCATTTCTTTCCAATCCTTGTTCCTGCATCCACACTAATCTCTTATGTAATAGGGGTCCACACACAAACACGCACACACACACACACATGCTTTGAATTATTTCTCAGGCCCCCTCTGTAATAACACTTCAATATTTTTATAGCCCAACTGCTATCAAACAGAGCAGCCCTGTCTGACCCTGAGCCGTCGAAAAATAACTGCAGCCTCGGCGTCTCGTCTCGTCTTGCCGTGATCCGGCTCCTGTGGGAGCAGCTGTTTGGTTTTTAGCTTCCTTTAAGTAAAACACGGTCTGTTTAGAGTCCGCTGTGGACGCGCAGAACGCACAAAGAGCCACACGGAGGGAGAGGCAACGGTTAAAACTCGGAGAGGTCAGGATGAGTTTGATGGATGGAGAGCAGGGTTTACAGGCTCTAAAAACAGATGCTCCCTAGACTGGACCTGTCTCCCCACATTAGTGCTGTGTACCTGCTCTCCTCCACCTCCATCTACCCCTCCCACCCACCTCTCACATGCACCTCCCACTTCCTGCTTCCAGACGTAATGCTCGGATGACGACTTAATAAGGACATCAGTCAGTTCTGCAGCAGAATGAGACACATTTACGCACTTTTTTCCGGGCTTTCAAATGCACGCCGCAGCCTGTGCTAAGGATGGATGTGGAGTGACCACACCTCTCCAGGGATGCTCCTGCAGCCATCCCCTGACTCCTGACTTATTTTAACTGTATCATGAATAAGCCATGTAGCCAATAAAAGCTTTTTTTTATGACAAGGTCTCTGGGCATGAATTAGCTTTTAATCCATGCTGGTGGCGTAACTGCAGTGTCGCTCCAACGCTTTCTCCTGAAATATTCCGACGCCAATTAAACGGATCGTCAAAATTTTATAGGTACTGAGATGGTGGAACCCATTAACACCAGTGCATTATGATCATTGCGAACATGTGCGATGCTGATTCTGCACATACAGTGGGAGACAGGGCTTTGGACTATAGGATATCCATCCATTTTCTTATGGATTATTCCCTATTATGTGGCAGGGCTCTGCTGAAGCCCTTTTCCATGAGTCAGGCTCTTACACTCTCACCTAGAGTCTCCATCTACCTAGACATGCATGTCTTTGACTTGCATACTTCATACTTTGTATACTTCAGAAGGTACCTCGATCTGACCCCAGGTCCTTCCTCCTGTGAGGTCATTCACCTACCTCCCCAGGATATTCCAACCTTTGTCTCTCTGCCCCAGCAAAGACTCACAGTTGACTACAATAACATAATCATATCACCTGCACAGTACATGGTTTGTTTACACCACACCATACCAAGTGATCTTTGCTCTACCCAATCCAGAAAACCCTTTAAGTGAGGGATTCAAGCGTAATGTTGATCTTTTGTCCTGATAATATTCCTTCACTGATACAAGGATGAAACAATCTTTTGGCCAGATTTTAGGGTCAATTTCTCTCTGAGGAGAGTGTCTGACAGCATGCATCCCTACCTTTTCATTACAACACACACACACACACACACACACACACACACACACACACACACACACTCACAGACACACACACACACACACACACTCCCCACATCCCTCTGCTGTGACAAACTAGAAGCCATGCATGACTCATACTGAGTTCAAGGACCCTGCAACGATAACATTTATGGCTCCGGTTCAGCCACGCTGTAGCATTAGCCGGGAGGACACAATAAATGAATGTCTCTGTGTGAGTGTTCACACACACATACACACACACACACACACGCACACACAGCTGCTGAGTATCTGGAGACAGTCACGCTGTTAGCATCACCACGGCCAACTCAAACATTTCCACAGCTGCTGTTTTAAACGAAGACCCCTCATTCTGTTTTCCACACAGCCGTTCCTCTGTCTGCGTGCGTCCTTCTTCTGCAAAGCCCGGCTGGACGATTTTCACACATGTGGTGTGAGAGCGTAAGGGAACACAAACATCTTTCTGAGGCGTCTTTGTGTCACGATCCTCGCACACGTGCCTGTGCGAGAGAGGGCACAGGCGATGATTTAAGAGTCGCGCTGCCCCTGCAGCCTCGTCCTTGACCCGTCTCGATATTGGAAACACGCTGGTAGCATGAGCAATAAGTCACACACCCACCCCACCCCCCCATCACTACGTCACCGACCTGCCCCACCACAATGACTACCTGCACACTGCTCAGAGGGCGCTCTGAGTGGCAGATTAACTTGAAAAAAACAGCACAAAGATGCATATAGTGGACGTAAAGTGAGGCAGAAGTCTGGAGCCAAATGCATTTGGATCTGATTCAGTCATTTTAAAGGTCAGTAAACTCTGAGGTCACTGAGCCACAAAATGTTGCCACTCACGCAGAGCTGACGGCGACGTGCAGGCAGTTGCTGCGAGGGTCAGACAGAGTAAGATTTAAACTGCTTGGCGGGATGTTATGTCATTTTTAGCATTTTCCCTCCGCTGCTCTCATTCATCGTTTCTCAACATGCAGTAATCTCATCATTATCCGGCGGGGACGGAGCGCTCTCCTGCAGCACAGATTTACACAACATGACAGCGTGCTGCCCGCAGCCTTCGCCTGACTAAAATAACCATCTGCACTGGGTTCTCGGGGACACGTGTGGCATAATTCACTGCCACTTACTACCAACCACACACAGACACACACAGATACACGCTCTAATCTGGGTCAGCACGCTTACTATGAGATAGAAGAGCAAAAAAAAACTATTTATTTTC